>JAUOBX010486411.1:0-10226 GCA_032360705.1 Eupentacta quinquesemita
CATGGGGTAGTATAGGGGCTTCAAAATGACTACATTGTCGAAGGTAAAAGGAATCTATGCAGTTGCGCGATTGTGTGGGTGTGTGTGAGTGTGTGCATGTGACACTGCCTATTTTCAAGATAAGCTCAATTGGGTACATAGGTTACATATATGAAGAGGGCGAACCCTGTTGTTTTCGGTGTCAGGTCAAGGTCGTTCAAGGTCGGAGGCGGCGGAACTCAGAATGCTCGTCAGCACGATACCTGTTTCTGTGGAACGCAAGCAAGTGTTAAGTCCAAATTTGGATATAGGTTACATATATAGGGAGGAACAACCCGATTGTTTTCAGTGTCAGGTCAAAGTCGTTCGATGACGGGAAAGAGTCAGACTTGTCTGTGCGATATATGTAGATCGCTAGCATGCTGCCACATTAGGCACATATGTGACATATATAGAGGGGGCGAACCCTATTGTTTTGGCATGATGTCAAGTTCATTCAAGACCCGTAGAGGAGATATCTCAACGAGCTTGTTTCACAATAACATAAATACCTATCCGTTACCTCACAGCTGCCAATTTTGCCTCCTACCTTACTCCTAGGATATACACTTAGTCAAATGTGTTTGCCTCTTCTGGAATACGTCCCCAGGCACCTACTCACAAAATTGTCAGTGAGCCTTGCACAGTTAGGATGAATATAGTCCACTGAATTAGGCATTTCAAATGCAATCACCCGACTCCCAGTTTGCAGGTTCAACCCCTGGTAAGCCAACTGTGTTTTGTCACTTCCTGAATGCATTTCTAACTCTCCGCCCTCTCAAATGGGGCAACCAGTGTTCAGTCTCAATTGATATGTACAGGTCTCCTATCCAGTAAGTCCATCTTGGCAGACGTATAATGATGAAACACCAGAGAGCCATTTTACCCAAAATGCAACTGTTGTGTATGTTCAATTGTAGGAAAATGTTGCACCTCACAAATATCACCCAGACGACTCAAATCCCCTTTAAGCAGCTACTTGCAAGTGTTATCAATACTAAACATCCTTAATTCCTATACAAATACTGACTGACCCTACTAGACTAAATGGACAAATTGGATCAGACCATATTCACCAACCAGAGAACCAACACTGGTAATTCAAAATCCTCTGCCAGCAGTTTCGTGTTCAACCCGAATTATATCATGGACCATAGGTTTTGTGCTTGCTCAATGAAACAGAGATGGAAAGTAAGGATATTTCTGTCATTTCAGAACCTACACAGGAATCAACGTGCAGTTGTAATAATTTGGTTCCAGTGAAGAAGTTGACATCAGACGCAGTGTTAGACGAGGCTGCATCATATATACAGAGGGAGTTTTCATAGATCTCGAAGAAGATTAAGAAGACTGAGGTTATGCTTGTGCATGAATCGAAAGACAGAATTATTTGATTGTTACCATCAATGTAGAAGGAGAGTTACTGGTACAAAGGAAGTCTTATCAGTATCTGGGCAAAATTGTGATCGAATATGGTAGATGTGAAACTGAAATAAAGAGGATAATTGGAATTGCTACGACAAGCCTTGTGAAGATAAAAGATATTCTGACAAGTAAAAGGATAATGATGAGTACGAGAAAGAGATCGCTGTATTGTTACGTGATGTCTACCCTATTATATGGTTGTGAAACCTGGTTTTGAGTTATGGGCCCACAGGAAGAGGATGAGCATTTCGTATATGGAACACCGAACAAATGATTGGGTCCTAGATATGGTTGGAGAAGAAAAAAAGCTGCTAAAATCAATCAAGAAGAATAAGTGCCAGTATTTTGGACATATAAAAAAAACTAACACCACCTACTGCAATGCAAGCTGAATAAGAGGAGGGAGGGTTAGAGGACGTCCCAGAGGGACATATAACATGTATAAGACACTGTTGAGTGGACAGGTCTCAGCAGGGCCGCATGCAGCACATGACAGGAGGGGTGGCGTTTCATGGTCGGCCAAGCTTTGGAGAGCATGCCAGAACTTCTAACAGTTTAGTTATCCTATGTCGTCCTCCAAACCCACCTTCAATGACATATCGTATTAGAATTACGTTGCTTGTTGTACCTAACACCCAGCATGCCTGCCAAACCGGAAGTGGAACTATTCCATTTGTGTTCATCTCCATATTATAATACGTATTGTGTTAGTATGTTAGAAGTCTTTCTACAATAATTCCTGTCTAGAAAAATATGGCAAGGAATCACTACACATCGCTGCTTACTTGTTGACTCCAATTCGCTATACCAAGCTGGATTATTATCGCGTCCTACAAGCATTGTTGCCCAAAGAACTAACAACGATGCTGTGTAATATTTGACATCACCTCCATTACTATATTAGGTCAGAAACTAGAACTACTTGGAAAGTAAACAGGCAATCGGCGAAACACCAGAGGTTTGGCATAACAACCAAAAGCTGCATAGGATTGTAAAACTTGATACGAAGAACAATTCTGCCAAATTTCATGAGGGCTGTTGGTCGAGTTTAAGCATTTCCCAGGCTGAAAATTTGATTTAGAGGTAAACGCGATTAAGGTCTTTTTGACTCTTCAATGCTACTGAAAATGCTTGTACAAATAAACATAAGCTCATTTCGCGATGTCCTAGGACAAAATAGTTCAACAATTACTGCAGTTGTAATCGGTGATCTTGTTAGCCAATCTAAGCTTTATAATGATAATTCTCCACCTTTCCAGGCTGATTTAGTGCCCAAGCATTTTACGAGCATGTAACAATCGTACTAGTATACGACTAAGTCACGCAAATCCTGTGGAAAGACATGTGACTGTGAGCATTTATTGAATACATTCCTCTAAATACATTTCTCCAGTTGATAAATCAACTGCATTTTACCCTCCACTCCCTCCTCATGCCTGTTACAACCAATAATGTAGAAATCAACTATTTGTGAAAACGCACGATAGTGTAGAACATTTTCACCGATAATGTAAAACCGCCTGTTGATGTCAAAACAAATGCCGTTCATATAGAAAACTCGATTAAACTTAGATTAACGGGCCTTTTCTTACATCATCGGTAATTTTGTTTACACTATCTGGCGTCTTTACCTTAACAGCTTGTTTTCACATCATCGGTTGTAACAATGCCTAGCCTATGCTATATCATCATGGTTTCGACGTTCCCCTGAACCCGTGTCTTTCTCTCCAGAGGTACCGTATGGTCAATTACGAAATGCTAATATCTCCAGGACATAGTGCAAAACACATATTACTGCCTCATTCACGCCAAAGCAGATAAACTACGGGTGAACTAACAATATCATTATTATCATTCATGTACGATAGTCTCAGTTCAATCTAGTTCGAAACAACTGAGGAAATACAGGGTTGTCAATGAGGATGTTGATACTACCGATGATCATTCAATTAAGCCATATTAAAACAATGATTGTGAAACGGAACCACTGTCTATTCTATGGTATACGGGCCATTTGACGGTCACTATCTCACGCACAAAACATGGGCCAATGCGCACTGACCAGATGACACGTAATAATTTATCTGATTGGCTTAGACCTACATTAGCTCTAATTAATATTCCTAATCCCCATCCCAAACGACGAGTATATATAATAGATAATTTACATTAGCATTAGCCAATCAGAAAATAGCTTCCGAGATATGGCGGGTCTGCTGAGTTACATTACTCCTATAGTTCACAGTTTGGGGCATGCACCCCAACTTCCAACGAGTATGTGCGCCCTTGCGGGTGACTGTAGAAATGTTTAAGGGAATGGACTAGTTGTTCCTTTGAAAAATAATGTCCCGTAGAAGCAACTCGCAGTCGTATTTATTACTGAGTCAAGGCCGCGCTCGTGATACAAACATCGTTGACCCAATTTAGCAAAAATTGAGCGAGAACAATTCAGGAGTGTGGCGTCTTTCTGGTGCAATTTTCGAAGGGCAGGACTGGTGTTTTTGAAGTCGTAATAACGACAAGGCTATGCTAAAGATTATCGTTGAGACTCATACCATCGCTGTCGAAGAGTAAAAATTCATTGTTCTACTTCCAGAGGAGGAATATTCACTCGGAGTGCCTAATAATAGTGATCACTTCCTAAAAGTGAATGTTCATCCGTATATGGTGAATGTTCACTGCAATTTAGTAATGTAACAAATATAGAGCTCGCCCGGGCGTTCGAACATGTATAACATTATTTCGGTCCCGTATATACCGCTCCTGCCAGGTAGAGCGAACGTGAGGGGGTTTTATCTGTTGTGTGGCATAATGATGCCCAGCGTTCATTTTGGAACTTCACCACTGGGTCCTCACATCTAGTCGTGGGCGATCAGTTGTTTGATTATTTCAGCAAATTACCTAACTTTAGGCCTGCATCGTAAATGATAATATTCATCCACGGTCAATTGAAATACAATGATTTACTTAGCTGTTGAATCTATATATTCTTTACCCGTTACCTTCCGAATGAACCCACTCGTATTGAGTGAATGTTCACTCGAAAGGAGTGAATGTTCGCTCGTATGGAGTAAATGTTTTTATTTTACTCGTTCAAAGGGGTGACTAGTTCACGCTCTCTTATTGCGAATATTTATATGTTACTGACCTCTCCTTCAGGCATACTTCACCACCCTGCAAGCGTGAATTGTCGTTACTTAAGTGAATACACCTGAACAAATATATCAGTATTTACTATCATAATAATATCAGTCAATAAAAATACCGATATATCTATATTTTCGAGACAAATCATGGTTAAAGTTGAGAGAACATGTGTTTTGCAACTACCACGCTATGTCCACCACCAAGCCAGCCCACCTCTCACTGCAGTGGAAATACATTACCTAACTAAATGACCCAATAGGCCCCTAAAAATTAATACATACCTGTAACAGTGATTCCCCCAGGCCGTCCAGTAAGTTGGGCACGGGCCGACTATCGGGGTGCATTGCGATATCTGCCATATCGCACACAAAAACAGAACGACTGAATTAAGTCTAGACATTACTGATGCGGCTTCCGAGGAAATTCAGAAGAGTCGGTGATCAGCGTTTGCGACACCAGCGATTCAAGCAATGACTCGTGAGTCGTATAGCAAGGATATTTTAGGTAGTGTATACATTCAAACAAACGCCTTAGATTCATCCCCTCTTTTTATGTGTGGTGACGTCAAGGCAACGTTGAAAGCCTAGTGCCCAATGAGGTAAAACATGGCAACATGTGTAGCCAATCGAATTACAGTAACTTCATCGCTGAAAGATCACCTTGGCCGGAATAATATACTGGCCGGTGGGCAGCTGACACGTAGTTTTTCAGACATCCAGATGTTTACTGTAATTTCAGTTGAAAATTTACTTCAAAAACACGTTATCGCCTGTCACCTCCAATGTGGAGCAGTGGTAACTCAATACTAAAATGGCCATTGGAGTTCTTCAGCATGCCACAATTGGAAAAAGAAGCTCGAGAACTTGCAACTAAGTTCTGAAGGAGGTGGACGACAGGAACGAATACAAAACTAAGATAGGGGAGGGGGATTATAGATTAATGGAAATGTTGGGGTGGGGCTAAACGCCGAGAGACATTTCGAGGGCCTGGGTGCCTGGGAACGGTATCAGTGACGACTAGCTTGCAACAATTATTGTTTCGATTCCAGCACTCAGCACGCTTCTGATTCTGTCGTGCTACAATGGGCTTGGTAATTAAAAGAGATTCTTCTGGATAGTCTCGTCTGTTGACTTTACGCACTACCGTAGTAGTGTATAGTGAATATGGTATGCTCCTCCAGAATCTAACGACGTGGTCGAATCCTGGGTTCACTGATCGTTTGCAGATGGGATCGTACAATGGCGGTCCCAGGAGCAGGTCACACCTGGCAACACCTCAACCTCCATATCACCTTTATCTCCATTGTAATATGGGGGGAAATTGGTGTGGTCATTATTGTTGCAGTCGGATGCTAACTGACGAGCTAAACCTAGGGGAACTGGTTCCATTTCCCATTAGGCGCCCCTCCCCTGGGCACTAGGTGATGAAGAAAATGCTAGTTTCTCCTTGGTGCTCATCCAAATCAGTACAGATTTGGTTCCTCGATAAGGCTTCAATGACATGACCTCCTGATGAGTCATAGAACCGTAGAAAGAATAAATGAATTCATACTTTCTGCACTCGACTAAATAAACGTCACTTATTGTTGTCCCCAATTACCCGTACATCGCATCGCTAAACATGTTACATGGCAGGGTAACCATTCACACGTAGGTGAAGGGAGGTTAATCGAAATGAAGTACTGATACGACCTCACAACCTCCGGATTACCAGATGGAGGCCTCGATCAGCGCAGTCACTTTAAGACTCGGCTGGGAACACCCATGCCACAGACAACCGGGACATGGAATAATTCAATAACTTGGATGATGACTCGCGATCGGAAAAGGGCCAGCGACAGTGAGTCGATTATCTACCCCTTATTCTAAAAAAACAATTATGATGAAAACAACAATACAATGGGTGCGGCTACAACGGTAAACTCAACCTAGATCGAAAGTTCACTTTAGCTATGGAGCAATAAATTTGACCCTTATTAATGAGGTCACAATGGTTCACAAGCGTGATAACCTCCGCTTCCCCTCCATTGGTTTCTGTGAGGTATATATTAGTATAGGAGCCTAGTTACAAATTGCCCGGTATATCGTACTGAATTGCACGTTTATTGGTTCGTGTTAGAAATACACACCGGAAAACTGAGATCAGTCGATATATATCCTGATCGGGTTACTAGTGTACGTGCGTGGAGAGAGCTGTTAGGTTTACCATCGGTCAAATCTCTCATGTCCAATCCGCGATAGGACATAGGCCTATGTAGTGTTCTATAGTCTCACCTGGTTAGTATATATACAATCACACAGACAAACATTTCGTAACATCAGCGTCCCCGTCACTTCTTGTTCCTGCTTCCAAACAGTGCGAAGTTAGTTGTGAGATAACGTCGTCCATTATAATAGCCTACGTCTGTTCAGGGTATAAGTCAAGTTAGTCATGGCTCGGCCGCCAATCATACTGCTACTCGGAGTGATATGGGGGATATCACAGTGCGCAGATGCTGGATGTCCAACTTTCTGGACCCAATGGGGAAACCACTGTTACAGGTTAGTTAAGATTCATGTCATACTAGTAGGGATTGTGGAGTCCAAAAAATGGGATTTCGAGGAAGCTACGCCACAGCAATTTTATTGCACTTTTTTTTCGAATATGGAGAATTAGAAATGGAGGGTTCCATTTTTCCAAGCTCGTCTTGACGGCCAGTTGGAGCTTTAGAAATGGCCGCCATCCCGGTAGGTAGATATTCCGATTTCTTACCATTTATTGGGGATGCATTTTAGTGCTGATCCAGTGGCTACAATACCAACAAACCCAGTAGTAATGAGTGTACCAGTATATGAAACAACGTACATTTTTAATCCAAGATAACAGCCTTTTCATACTGAAATGATCATCACTTCGGATAGAGTGGCTGGAGAATTGATGTTAATGACCAATTCAACGGCATCATACTAGCGAGCCCGTGATATAGTATTTATCACTATTGATAAGGGCGGATAATTTGGATCTCAGCATGGTCGTCATTTCCACATGGAGGTTATTATATATATTCATGTGTTGTGGCCGTATAAGCTGGGCTATCGTGTCTATTGTTTTAAGACAAGTCCGAGAGCTCTGATATCACACACCTAGTAGTAATGTTTGGATACTCTTCGTTAAGGCGGCCCTCTGAAATTCAAAATGGCCGCCATATTTATATGAAAATCCATGAATAATCCACGGAAAATGTTTTAAGAGGCAATTTTATTAGCTCTGGTTCCTATGAACCCAGTCGTACTGTCCTTCTCAACATTAAATGGTGGTTATTTGGATATCCAATATGACCATCATATGGCGATCAGAAGGCACTATATATTTGACTATTTGGTCAGACTTATTACTATTTGGAACATCTTTAGCTAGATGAATATTTCTAATCGATAGTGGCGGTCATTTTGATTCTCGAAATAGTCACTATTCAATATATGGGTTGGCAGGATTTGCATCAGTTACTACTGTACTATTATCCGGTTCTTAGATAGCGCTGCATCACTGTTTACAGCCCCAAAGCACAGATACTACCCCTGGTCATAGTGATAGTCAATCCCACTCGGTGCAGGCTCAACTCTCCATATTCTCTCCTGACGAACCGAAGCGGTGTGTCACGTATCTGTGTTCCCCGAGGAACTTCCCAATAGTGGCTGGCACAGGCGGCGCACACTTCTCTCTACACGCCACCTCACAGGATACCCCTCCAGCACGTGGGACTGTCGAGAGGCATGCGTTGTTCAATAGCACTGCTGCTGCAGGAGAGCATCACCGGCCTTACTGAGATTCGAACTCGCAATAAACTGATTATTGGTCCGGAGTCCTACAGACTGAGCTGATCCACCTCACTTCCTGAATCGATCGCAAGGGGATCAAGAATTGGTACACGTCATACTCCTACCCATCAGCCCATCGCCATTTGAGTTGTCGAATGAGTGTTTGTTGTATGGCTTCGACTGTCGCAGGCGTAGACCCTGCGCTACATAGTCGACTCAGTCTATGTACCGATATACGAACCACCTCTAGCATACATCCACAATGATATAGGCAAATACGATTTCGAGGCGAGAACACACGCAGTTTTGAGAGGTCACTGACGCAGCCGCCAAATGTAGGAAGATGCAACATATGAAGGGCTCGGGGCATATGAGATGTCTCTGACGTTCGTGGCCTAGTGTTCGGGGATGTGCTGTTGGTAATGAAGTTCCCTCCGCCTGGGTCCAATCTGAGACCGGTTTGGTTCCTGGAATATCCCCCCGCTCCATCTAGATGTCTGTCTTGTCGAGGGTACTTGTTAGGCTCTTGTTACTTCGATTTCATAGGTAACGTCTGTCAATGAATGTATACTGAGACATTCTATACTTAAGTCAGTTCTGTTCGTGATACTATTCTTTCTCGTGCTGCAAAGGTCATTTGAGGATACTCCAATGGACACCACTATTGGAGGGGGATAGTTAGGAGTTATATATCTGTATATGTTGATCCTCAAAGATTTAATATCCGGGAAAGAACCATCTCAGGCTTCTCGACTGCCGTAGGAATCATGACTCCCGTGTCACGTTGCCCAACTGTCAATGTACGGTAGCTGATGTATCCAACGTGAAGGCCACTGGGCCGGGTACATTAAGGATTCGTACGAGGCCTAATTAACCCCACGCATGCATCAGGTTGATACTGCCCTGGTTGCCAATCGATCCGTTTTCCTCGGGTCGAAGCTCCGTTGTAATTCCGAATAAATTGAAGACTAATTACTGCAGTCGATATCAGAGTTATTAGTATTTTCAGTATTGGAGTTACCCTTAACACAGATAGTGATAATAGCACCATCGCCACTACGCACATAGATATATGATCCCCGAATAAAATATCCACCGTTGAAGATAATTGAATACTCACAACTCGGCTTGCATGTTGGTATCAGTGATATTGAATCCGCCATTAAATGATGGGCACTATAGCCCAGCGTACAACCACTACACACTAAGGAACCGTTTATGATAATGGCGGCCATCTTGGATTGAAAAAATGACCGCTGATTTTTTGTTGTGATAGTAAATTTACTACTGGGTTTGTTGGTATTATACCTGTTGTAGTGGTCACCAAAATGTTATCTATCCTCACTGTATGCAAATGGCGGCCATTTTAAACTTTCAAAATAGCCACCAAAACGACCTCGGGAAAAATGGAACCCTCCATTCTTTATTCTCCATATTTGAAGTAACCCAAAAGTACGATAAAATCGCATTAGGCAGGGCTATCACGGCGAATACACCAGACTCACCACTATACACTGTATAAGCTGTGTACTATTCAAAACGCATCTTGTCCCTCGACATTGGAAGCATTCCGAATTCTAAACAATCTCTAAACATGTTTAGGAATGGGAAGTGTGAATCAGTTTATGTAGTGGCGATCGTTTCGAGACCAACTTCTATTTTCGCCCCATTCTACAACACTGGCCATATTGAACCACATACTGAACTTGGCCGCAGCAGCCAAGACGTTCACGATTGCGCTTGTTTTAAATGTTGTTGAGTATACAACCGGCGCTGATATATATACTGCTGCCACACACTCTCCGTGATTATCGGAGTGCGTACCTGGTTCCAATGAGC
>JAUOBX010486522.1:0-10226 GCA_032360705.1 Eupentacta quinquesemita
GGGCGAGCGATGACCCCATGAGATCATTTTCCATAAGGCTTGGTAGGCCTATTAAGCCAATTCGGCGAGAGGATAGACTGATGGATGTTATTTGAAAAAATAAAACAAAAACAATGCCGGACTGCAGACATAAATTATGACCTTAAAAAAAGTAGTTGTCGGTGCAGGGGTTGGGTGGTGGATCTACTAAATCAGGAATTGGGGAGATGGTCTTTCTGTCAGAGCAATCCTGGCGCCATCTGCTGTATTCACTATCCACGGGTGTGACCTTGTAGTATTGACAATTATTCAGTACCCAAGGGACCGTGGAATTCCATCCGACATGCGCCATTTGAAACGTATTTCGTTTCTGGATGTTTATAGCTTGCTTTTGCATATTTCTGATTCAGAGTCATTTGTTACCAGTTGAAATTTGTTTATTCAGAATCCGTAAAACTGATCATTTCAAAACCATTTTGGGCGATATAGGGTTATTCGAGTCGCATGGCCCAAATGGAAATTCGCCTCGGGACAAATTATGCACATCGGAAATGTGCCTACTGGGTTACAGTGTCACTAGTATAAATAATCACAGGACGCTGTATCATGTCATGTTGGTTTAGGACCACAACATTCCTATAAAGGCAATCACTTAATTGGTTTCGTTTTATATTGCCTGATGTTCCTGGGTGAAGGGATAAAATCAGGCTCGGAGTTGATTATCACCTGTCCCTCAAGACAGCAATCGTGCCAAATGGTAATCATTGTGCGCTGTCTCCCTCCTCCCAGCTTGTGCTAACGATGAATGTTATTACGATCCAGTCTACCCCGTCAATGAAGGATTCACATGTACCATCGATGCAGTGGGAGACACCCCACCAGATTGTTACGGTCAATACTCGAGCATTACTGGATGTGACTGCATCGATCCCTACGCACGGCTGGCCAACTATCAATCATTCCACTGTTCCGATGGCTTTTGGAGTGATGAAATAGGCGATATGACCTGCGAAGGTAAGCTTGACGAATATTTCGTACCCTTTTTGTCATATTGACGAATCTGTATTTTTGTCGATTTTTAGTTAGACAGTTTTCCTACCTAATTTTGGGGCATATAATCTGATGGTGTATGTCCTGAAACATGAAAATCAACAACTTTCACATGGTAATCAATCGTTTTTCCACTCTTTTGACGAATCCTCTCTTTTGTGGATATATTGTATCTCGCGTAGTGACGAATGTTAGATTCGTCGAAAAAAACAATGCAAAATCAATGGCTTCACTAAATGCGATATGCTCGGAGATTAGCAAATATGTGTTCGCATAGTGACGAATGTGTAATCACGTGACCAAAATATACCATTTTCTGCATTCCGCGTAGTGACGAATGTAGGATTCGTTAATACGCAATGCAAAGTCAATGGCTTTGCTAGATGCAATATTGTTGGTGAACAGCGAATATTTTTTTTCGCGTAGTGACGAATACGCGACGAATCTGTAATGGGTAAAATGAACGTTTCATCGTCCGGAACGTAATTAACAGCAAATTATAGGTAGTTATCTTTCTCTTCGACCTCAGTTACGAAGAATGTGTTGTCGCTTAACATTAGATTTATACATTTCAAAGTCTTAAAATCTTAAAAAATAGTCTTAAAAAAGGGACAACGTGTCATATCGCTATACTTTCTGAATTTGTATCGATGATGAGCAGACAAAGTGGTAGAGATGCCTCCGTAGTAGACATGGTAGATTGGTGCTAGCACGATAATACTGCTGGATGAACATTTTGACCTAATTCGCTCGGGTATAAAGGCCATGGTTGACGATTTTTTCATTTGAGATGGCGGCATTAGTTATTTTGTGTTGACAAATCGCTGAGTTTCATTCGACTGGATATATCGTTGGAACGTTTGTCAAGGGAAGGTAGTTGGCCGTTTGTTGTTTCCAGGCTAGCCCACGTCTTACATTGGCAGGGCGTGTATATCTTGGAATATGTTATTGACGCAATTACGAAGTAATGGTAGTCATTCGATTCTTCCCAATCCAGTGTGGATGTACGAATCTACTGTGACACAACCTACATATCCCACATTTTCACTGGAATGTGAAAAGAAATCGAGAGGCAAAATTTTGATTGATCGAAAATAAGCCATCTCATCGCTGACTACGACCCTAACGCACTGAAGTTAAAAAACGTCAATTATTAGCTATTAGTTCTTCGTTCATACCCATGAAAGGCTTAGACTATCCAGAGATCAATTATTAGGCAAACACTGCAGATGATGGATAACTAGCAATGTCCATGTATTATACTATCGGACACAGTGGTATATAGGGCCAAGAAATTGATTTTCGTACCGATATTTGGGTACTTCGTGAAACTATGCTAGGCATGTTCTCGGAATCCATCGATGACATTCCATCATTCCCCAGGTGGATGCACTTGACATTCGTGGGCCATAGTCTCTAAGTGTGGTGGTCTATATACATTTCAAATTTCGTACATAATTCCAAGTCGGAATTATTTATGACGCAAATAGCCGAATCCAACCTCACATGCTCACCGAAAAAAGAACACGTGTGATAAATTTACTTCCCTATGAATAGAATAGCTTTTTTGTGAACTGTACTCCCAGGCCTAAAGTCTCAGGGATCAATCATTCGTTCAAAATGATACACACAGACGTGGACAGTGGTAAAAATGCTGTATATAATCAACTTAAAAACAGGGTCAATATGATTAACCGTAGGTCAACTTGAGTGGCATTTGCAGTTTATAGGATTCTGTTTGCACGTTCAGACCAAAATCTCCCATCAGAAGATTAAAATGTATTCGCATGCTGTTAGCAAACAGCAAACGTATTTCGCCCAAGACGCCTACTAATTAGTTTTAATACAGTCGTAATAGGTATATGACAGATAGTGTTCTTTCATGGCACCAACGACAGAACGCCTGTGTAGTGAAACAATCTCAATATCATTACACAGATCCATGTACACATGACGTTGACACAACTGTCGTTATCGTGCACATGGGAGGCGACTGTACATCGGGTGAAGTGATGAACGCATCCCTGCCAGTGATGGACTCCGATACGGTCTGTTACGAATGTCCTCCGGATTACACCCCATACGGCGAGTCGATTACATCATGCGACGATGGCGTGTGGGATGTCAGCAACACGTTTACGTGCACAGGTTGGGCGCACGTCACCTTTAAAATTGGGTATTGGGGTTTATTGGATATTTATTTATTTATTCATTTATTTTTTATCTCGATATATTCAGTTATTTATTTATCTGGCTATTACATTGCTGGTTGGTTATCCGTCCATTCGAATATTCCACCCCCGATTGTTATTATTTTTATTATCAATTTTGTTTTATTTCTTATTCCCTGACGAAAGTCGAGAGGAACTATGCAGTCATGACAGTATGTGTGTGTATGTGTGTGTGTAGGTACTGCTGGCTTGTTAACACGATAACTCAACCCCACTCGAATGCATCAAGCTGATACTTGGTATGTAAGTACATGATGAGTACATCTGAAGATCTTGTTCACAGTATATAATGCTTGGTCCGACCAGACTGAACGTTGGTATGCAGCTCTACTATGGGGAAGTACCATAACCGTATTACTTTTGGTGTGGACCGGGTGTAATTTTGAGAGGAAATAAGAAATTGTAGAGAGAATATTTTCGAGGAAAAACACAATAACTCAACCCCACCAAGATGGTTCTATTTATGATTTTGCTGATGGAGAACTTTATTGGAACTATGAACAGTGAATTTTCGACAACTTTCAGGACAGCATATACACCGTCGGTCCAAAATGGAATTTCCTCTAGTTGGCGATCGGACCATTTTGAATGGGTTATAGTCCTGCTTGGTATCGAACAGCTTCTTGCTTGGAGAGGAGTAGCGACCACAGCTAATAAGGAATTCATTGCACCAATTCATATCAAGAGGGTTAAAATCACCGCATAAAATGATCTCACAATCGGTTAGTAGATTGTTAAGGGACTTCTTGAGTACTTTTATATAACTGTTGTTACCATCTGGGGGTCGGTAGAATCCACCCACGTAAATTGGGGAGCTGTTGATGTTGTCCACTTCGATCCACACAAGTTCATTATCACCGGTAGTGGGACTCACTTCCGTAGATTACATTGAGCTCTTCACAGCGATAGAGGTACCGCCCGTTGTGTTCCTTGATCTATCTTTCCTATGAATGGTGTATTCTTCTGGTACTCACTAGAGGCTATGTTAAAGTTTAGCCGGATTAGATCCTGTTCCTATTAGTATGCCCGGGTCCTCAGAATCAAACAGATTCACTAATAGTTCACCCTTTGCTCTGACACTCTGGCAGACTTGAGCTTTGCTTCGGATGCAGAAGATACCTGGGTTGGTAGCTATGTACCTGCAGTAAGTAATAACCTAAAACAGATGGTCTTCCGTCTCGAGGCAAGATTCATCTTGGCATTTGTAGTGGAGACAACTTATACAGAATAGGAATAGGAAATAGTATCGAAACTTTAATAAGCGTGTGTAGCACACCAGTCGGTTGTGAAATAGAAGCAATCCTCAAATGTGTGATTAGTATTTCTCAGTCAATTATCAACATTTCCTGAAGGACATATCCTCCAGTTTTATCACATTGTGTTCCTGATATATCCTATGGAAGTGTGTCCTTTGTTAAAGAAATGTATTTCCCATCGAATATAACCCTAACTTAGACCCTAACTGTGCTAACTAGGTGCATTTCTCTGATGCGTATTGAATATTTAAAACAGGGATCCAAAGGCTGAACAATAATACAAATATGAACCAACAAAGATACCTGCCACAAATAACGAAAGCTTATCCTAAGCTGGTATAAGCCAGCCTAACCAAACAGAGCACTACATATCCTAGCCATAATGGTACTATCCCAAAGAGTGAGAAATATAATCTATCAAAACAACTTCAAAGAGTCATATAATCCATCCATTCCATGTAGGAAACACCAGAAACACTGAAACTGTGACCACCAAGAACAATGAGACTATAAGAGAAGAGGGATTTCTGATGCATTTTGAAGCATGTTCATGTTGAGAGCATGTGCGTGCATGCTGCTTTTTGAATTCATGTCGAAAGTCATCTGAGGTCACACCGGTGTACCCCATGATGAGTACATGATCCCTATTGTTTTGGGGGTCAGGTCAGCGGTCATCTGAGGTCAAAGTCCGAAAAATCTTGATTAGATGCTTGGTCCTAGGAGGCAATCACAAGGACACTATTGTGCTGCGGTTTTCCCATGGAATAAAATACATGATTCCTATAGCTGTGGCTCTCAGGAGTCAATACAGTCAAGGAATCACTGTTACTGTTCTAGCTAATGATTTTCTTTACAGGCTCTCCATGTGACGGTGAACCACCAAAAGGGGATGACATGATCACCCACGTACCAAGTACCGCTCCTTACGACAGCGGAACAGTAGTAGTGTATTCATGTCCAAATGGATACCAAGTGGACGGTAGCGCTTCAGCTGTTTGTGACAATGGGAACTGGACTTTAGAAGAGGTTCCTTCATGTTCCCGTATGTAGATTTCCATCACATTCCTTGGTTACACAATGTATCGAAAAATGGTTATATGATGTTCATTTTACTTTCAGAGGAGTACGTTAGATGGTAGTCCCGTAAGGAGCTGAGGTTCTGTCTTACAACCCCACTTAGACATAATCTGAGCACTAGTCGAACATGAGGCAAGATATCGCCAGTGACGAGTATAATAACCGGAACGTGACAAATAAGAAGGATAACATAATTATTTGAATAAGAGAAGAACAGATGGTCATTACTTCCACGTTCAGGTTAGTGCTAGTAGGCAGTACATATCTCCGCTGGGAATTAG
Source organism: Eupentacta quinquesemita (assembly GCA_032360705.1). Taxonomy (NCBI): domain Eukaryota; kingdom Metazoa; phylum Echinodermata; class Holothuroidea; order Dendrochirotida; family Sclerodactylidae; genus Eupentacta; species Eupentacta quinquesemita. The sequence goes on from JAUOBX010486522.1 coordinate 5,875, forward strand.
TAACGAGGTCTCTCTTTGCATTTAAGACTGATGATGACGTCATCACAGTGGCGGAGGACCAAGCCGAAGGCGCTGTCGTCCCAGCTGCTGTGATGACGACTCATTCTCTCATTCATGGACTGAACAATCAAGATTTTGAATTCATGCTGGGATGACTGGTTGGTTGATATAACCATCTCTCTTAACACAATGGTTTGGTAGCAATTATCCCTAGACTTTACAGGCAAACTTGGCAGGGTTCAAATGGCGATTCGAAACTGGTCTCGAAGGAACTGCTCAAGTCAGCTCAACCAATCAGATTGCAGGAAACTCAAGAAGGTGTTTATGAATACGGAACAATCCAAGTTGTAAGTTTTATACAAAAAAATGTTCGGATACCAGTTAGTTCGCTTGCTATGCAGTGACATGACGGCCTATTAGGTGTATGTATGAGGTAGGATTATGCTGAACAACAGTAATTTCCCATGCTGTTTCGAACTGGTCGGTAGTCAATTGATCCGAACTCTGTTTCGCTTTTACCAGCAACCCCAACATGGACTAGACATGTGCAGACGGCTAAATCGCCCACGTGTATATCTCGCATCAAATCGGAATTATCCATGTCGATTCGACCTTCGATGACCGTTGTGTGACCTGAATGTTGTTGAGGACAACTATAGCCCACATACACCAAGTTTCGTCGAATCCGACAGACTTAGGAAAATCGCACAAATCACGCACATCAGACCTCCATTAACCTTGGAATGACTGTCATGTTTTCAGGACTAGCTATGATAGTCCACATCCACTAAGTTTTGTTTTAATCCGACAAAGTTAGAAAAATCGCATAAATTAGGCACATTTGACCAAAAATGACTTTGAGATGACCGCCATGTTTTTACAGCACCAGCTATGATAGTCCACATCCACTAAGTTTTGTTTTAATCCGACAAAGTTAGAAAAATTGCATAAATTAGGCACATTTGACCAAAAATGACTTTGAGATGACCGCCATGTTTTTAAAGCACCAGCAATAGTCCACATCCACTGAGTTTCGTTCGAATCCGACAAAGTTAGGGGAATCACACAAATTACGCACATTTGACCTCCGGTGACCTTGAAATGACCACCGTGTTTTTCGGGACCAACTGGAGTCCACACCCACCAAGTTTCGTGTAAATCGGAAAAGTTAATTATTTCGAGAAAAAACACTGCAAAATAGAAGTCAGCAGTCAAGCAGGAACGACCACTTTCGAACCCATCCAAAATTTTACTAGGGCGGACATGTGTACCAGGTTTCGAATCAATCGGATAGAACGTTAGAGAGTTGTTGCGCTAACGACTAAGGACAACGTCAAAGACAGCGGCGGCGGCTACACACCCGAAACAATAATATCCCCAGACGATTAACGCCTCGCGGGGATATAATTACGACAACTGAACCAGATCTGACAACTGTGGACTACTCATTCAACTGAAGAAACTGTTATGATTCCAAATGTCCAATTGCGACTGACACAACAACACCAATAACGGATAAGATCTGGAACATGATGTATCATTGTCCTGTTCCAGAACACCGTTCACTTTGTGTTGTTCCATACTGGTCGGGAACGAACAAATACCAAATTTGTTTCGCTTCTAGCTATCCAACAGGACTGACAGCAATCGAATTGGATACAATTCAAGAGTTTGTGGACTACTCAGTCAACTGATCAAACTGTTTCAAGTACAATAGTGCAACTGTCATCACAACAGAAATGACGAATACGACATTAGGCTCATACTCATGAGCCATTGCATAAGATTTTGTTCACAAATAACAACTAGTCGGTAGTTAATAAAACGTTAATTGGGCCCGTTTTCAGCTATCCCGACAGGATTGACAACAACTGAGCAGGACCTAACAACTGAGGGTTTTTGGACTACTCAATCAACCCATTCAACTGCTGAAACTGTTACGGTGTTTACTACAACTAACATCAGCACGGTACATACGGACACTACAGGTATGGTGTAGGCCTACTTGATGTTTCATTTATAGGTTTATGTATCTAGTGATAATTTTCTGACTCGATAACCTTCCGTTATCTTATGTCAGTATGTTTACCGAATGCAAGCCTATCGTTCCTCATTTGGATAGGACAATTTCGCATGTTGATTGTTCTCCACTGTTTGGAGTAGGAAATAATCTAGGGATTAGGTTTGGCAAATAGAGAAAAACCTCGTATTGATGGAGACTGCACCAACAACTACAGCGGGTTACACTGCCGATACCTGACATAGTCCTTGCTATATACGATCTTGACGAGGATTGGCCATCTGCTGCTGACGCATCAGCATGCTGAGATCGGGCTTCACACTAAAGAATGGCACTGTGGATCGTACTGTGGCACTTCCTTTCCTGTCTATTTGGATGATGTAGTCAAATCCCCACTTCGGGGATATTATGGGTTTGCCTCCGTCGCCGCCGCTGCCGCCGCTGCCGCTTCCGCCGCCGCCGCCGCCGCCGCTGGAAAATGTTCGTGTTAACGCAATAACCATCTAACACAATGTCTGATTGATTCGAAACTTGGCACACATGTCCGCCACAGACAAATCTCGGCTGAGTTCGAAAGTGGGCATTGCTGTATGACTGCTGCCCTATATTTAACCAGTTTTTTGCGAAAATATCAAGCTTGTCCGATTGACACGAAACTTGGTGGATATGGACTATATTTGGTCCCGAAAAACATGGCGGTAATTTCAAGGTCATCGGAGGTCAAATTGGCGTAAAATTTCTAACTTCGTTGGATTCGAACGAAACTTGGTGTATGGGGACCACAGTTAGTCCCGAACGACATGGCGGTGGTTTCAAGGTGTTATTTCAGACTAGTCAGAAGGTGATGAAACGTTATTTGGGCCCGTTTTCAGCTATCCCGACAGTATTGACAACAACTGAACAAGAGCTAACAACTGAGGGTCTGTGGACTACTCAATCAACTCGTGGAACTGTTACGGTGTCTACTACAACTGACATCAGCACGGGAAGAACTGACATGACAGGTATGGTGTAGGCCTACTTGATATTCTATTTATAGGTTCATGTATCCAGTGATTTTTTTTGACTAGATAATGTATCGTTATCAGTATGTTTCCCAAATGTAAGCATATCGTTCTTCATTTGATAGAGCAATTTTGCACGTTGATTGTTCTCCATTGTTTTGGATTAGGGAATTATCTGGGGAATGGAGAAAATCCTCGTATATCTGTTTGCACCGTCTCCCATTTCTTTTCCTTCCTTTTTTGATGATTTATTTGCCAAACACGAGTACTGATCCCATTCAAGCCGACACGGGTGCATACCTGGATAAAGCACTCCCATCAGCTGCGAACCCTCACCAGGATACGGACCAAGGCAATGCCTCTAAAGCGTGACCTCAATGTAAAGAGGGATGTCAAGAAAGAGTGACTAAGCACCTTGCTCAAGGATGCAACGCGGACTTGAACTCGAATCTCTGGATTACCAGCTCGACGCTCTAGCCAACCGGATTACCACGCCCCACAATTGTCGAGAGGGAATCACTGTTGGTTGGGGTTCTGGCTCCCTCCGGGGATGTCTGGGTTTGATTCCCAGTTGAGTCATACCCGGGACAAAAACATGGTACATGCATGCTGCCATCTCGCTGTACCCGTTGCATGAGAGCAGGACAGGCCCCCAGGGATAGGCAGCTATTGCGTTACCGGCTACATGTAAACAACGCCACATCAGCATACTGCAACCGGAGCACTTCTTCCTATTCCGCGTACCTAAGACGGGTCTATACAGGATTGGACCCTAACAGAACATTCGTCTAAATGGTGTTCATAGTGTAGACACGGATGGAGAAGTTGTGAAGGCATGTCCATTTCACAGCTTTCCTTTCGCCACAGATAAAAGCACTGACGTTTGAGTCTTCGTCACGTCTGAAAAATAGGGAGATGTTTCTATTTTAGTTTGTTGACAGCTTGTACAATTTGTTCAAACCACGTTTACCAGGTATGAGTCGATCCTCAGTATTTCTCCCGAAAAATTAACGGATGCTAACATATGGTGACAACAAAGTGCGTACCTCCTGAAAGGAACCGGCGTGCTCTATCGTTTGCCGGAGGACTTTCGGTTGGTCAGCAGTAATCATCTACTTCCAGTGTGGGCGGATCTTGGCGCATTTCCTCTTCTAGATGCAAGACTAGCTGGTGAAAGGAGTCGTCTGTAATCAGCTTCGTCAATATACTATTGAAGGCCTGGTGAGGATCTGCCGGTAGCGTTAACAGCGCCCACAGAATCATCGTTGTCAGGCATGACGCACGATATCTGAATAGTATTCACGTTGGTTAAGTACGGCTTCTGTCTC
>JAUOBX010486744.1:0-10225 GCA_032360705.1 Eupentacta quinquesemita
TCATATAACCCCCTCCCCCGCCACTCCAAAAAACAAAAGAAAACGGTGTCCGTCATTCGTTGCCCTTCAACCAAAATGTATCTCCCTTAACCTACCTTGAGCTCCCACGACATACTGCCAACTGACCATTCCTGGCATCCATGTAGTGCAAACAACATACTGTCACAATCAGACAATGGCAATGTTAAATTGTTGTTGGAGGGACTGTTGTTTGATTGGAATATATACACCTCTTTCTATATTCCTAAACGACATGAACTTATATTACAGTTTCAGATACGGCTTGACCAATATCACATTGTAAGTGCTGAACAGTACTATTTTCTCTAACGGAACGAACAAATTTGACCATACTCCAGGCTCAGATACTCCCAACAATTCTGTGACACGTGTGGCCCTTCAATCAAATTTTCCCTTCCATATTCTACATTGGACTACCAGGACTCACTATCAACTGACCAGTCGTGGCATACATGTAATGCTAACAACATACTGCCGGAATGGCAAGGTTAAACTATTGTTTGGGGGAACTGTTGTTTGAGCGGAATATATACACCGCCTACTAAACGACATGAGCTTATATAACAGTATCAATATAAGTACATGACATTATGGCGAATAAACCACGCGTGTCTAAAAGCCGCGCGTGCGTGAAATTGAACATAAACACTCGTAATGGGTAGATCGGATGGATGCACTCTAATATCTACAAGCGCCGGAGAGTACTAAATGGAAATACAGACGATAGTTTATGGTAGATAATTTATATGATGGGTTCCAGGAGATAACAAATAGCACATATGCAGAATACGGTGTGTCTAGTCAGTTTTGATAGCTCTCGAGTGTATTGGAATTCTTACAATATCCACGTATTATGGGAATGTCACGATACTTCAGTCCGTGTTCAAGTAAAGTAAACCGAAACTGATGTAAGATATGACTCGCTCCCATAACATCTGTCCAATTTGCCCATGATGTGACTAACTCATTGGCGCTGATCCTGGAGGGGGAGGGGTGTCTCACAACATGTGAAAAACCTCCATTGACTTCAAATTTTCCAAACAATACCTTTTTTTTAGGAAGAGCTGATGTCCCCCGCCCAGTATGTTCACGTAATTGCTGCACTTGAACTCACTGTGGTCTACATATAGATCGCTTGAATCCGTTATATTCAATGCTTCATGTATGGGGCCGTGCGACTATGAAATATTTTATAATTTCATGTGACCACACGACAGAAGCAATTAGCCTAACGTTCCAAGTGTGACTACGCGTACTAAGACGCCGCCTAAGATTAAATTTCACTTGTAAAAAGCTGCCCTCCATTCTTTGAACAATTCTTTTCTTCACAACATTGCGCTACAGTATGAAAAGTTACTGACATTGGCTGGAATTTTGGCCGACAAAGGGAGCCGGAGGAGCGACATCACCAACAGAATGCCGAATCTTAAGAACAATTATTCATCGTAAAATTGACGAACTGGCTATTGTTTGTCATAAGACATGGCATGGGGAAGGTAGCATTCTGCCACGCGATAAACAGGATTTTTTTAATCTGATTTTTAAAGGTTTATTTTACTGATTGTTACTAAACCATATTTATTATTCAAGGGCAAATCCACTAATTGGAATGTTGAGAAAGTGGAGGAGTGGGGTTACTGGAGCAGCAAAAAAGTAGCACCTGTTGTCACTCAATTACTGTTTTTATGGATCCGTTCTAGGCATTCCGATATATATATATATATATATATACATATATACATATATATATAAATACATGTATATATGTATGGCCTTTCGAAAATAAACTCTTCATATATAGCAATCTTGAGAGTTGCCCAGATTGGGAAGATTATTCGAGTTACCATCGATGGCAGTCTACTCAAGCCTGGAAATATGGAACGATCAATACTATTCAGAGCTGGCAGCAAATGAGAAAATACTTTGTAGTGAGCATTAATTAACTTTAGTTTTCTTGTCTGGAATCTTGCAATGCTGAATACATTTGTATTAAAATATTTTACAAAATGTAAATAGAAAACACTGGGGGAGTACCCAATCTACGCATGACAATGAAATAATGATGTAACATTTTATAGACAATTACAGGACTCTAAGCAGACATTTCATGTTTTTTTTTATAATCATTCCCATGACTCCAATCACAGGATTTGACGAAGTAGAGAGAACGCACGACTCCCCAATAACGGAATTGGGATCGGGTTAAGCCTGTCATGTTACATAATGCTATGGAATTGACACTTAGCTTACGTTATTAATATCTAAAATACATAACACATGCAGATTAAACGAATTTCCTAAAAACTCACCAATAAAAATTGTGCACACCGCGATAAACTGAAGATAATATCCAGCCATCCTTTATTTATGTCACTCGAGATGTGGAACGATCACGGAGTAAAGAATCTCTAAATGCTGTTCCGACCGACTCCTATCAATAAATGTATAGCAATGTTGGGAAACGTACAACTATTAATAAATGACGCTGCTACGAATTCCCCCGTGAGACACCAAGCCTTGTCAGGATCGTTCCATTATCACCACGGGGTTCGTGAGGATCATTTCAGATTGGATATCCGCTTGATGTCGTTTCGGTGTATAGGAAACCTGGAATTTGTATTTCTACAGAACATACTGCGATAGTTATAGATATGAGGTTAGGGTGTGCATTACTTGCTCCGTTGGGCTTGTTTATGACATAACATTCTCAAGAAAAAATACTCAGCAGTAAGCGACTAATTATTTCATCGCCGATGAGCCTATGTCGGGATAAACTGGGAATATATTTTTAATGTATATTCAATGCTCTAATGAGTACCATTCGAAGGATGGGGGAGCAGGGTCATGGTTATGACATCAGTGGAATATCCTAGTGGCAATTAGTGAATTCCCTCTCTGTGTTCGAATCCATAATGAAGGCATGGGTTTGTCAACATGTAGTTCAATGATCGACGTCCATGCCTTCTTCCAGTTCACTGTCTTTGTCGTCCATTCGGTGTATTACGCATACAAAATATATTACACGCAATAAGTAAAATTGGATAATAATAAATAGGAACTCCTTTTCCTACTTCAAATATATAAGGACAGTTCACACCGTTCAAATAAGGGAATATACATAATTATGTTTCATGCAAGAATTGTTCCTAATTGTTGTTGTGATAATAATAATAATGTACATTTATGGAGCGCTTAATCAACTGAAGTAGATTTGCATGCTCTAGGCGCTGTCCAGTCCAGATGCCCAAATGGTGCATGCCTTCTCTATACAAATGAGTCTTGAATGTTACCACAGTGGTTGTGTTCGAGAACTCTGTTGGTAATAAGTTCCATAACTGGAGCACACCCTGCATGCCCTGTCACCATAATATTTATTGGAAGATCGCTGTCCGGTCAACAAGCATTTCGACTTTACTTATATCTCGTGATTTATTTTTGGAGTGTATGTCATTGTCCCAACCGATCTATCTAAGAATTGAACCCTGATAAGGGTTCGACGATGCATAGGACCTATCTCGCTACCGCGTTCGTTGAGTGATGCCTGGACAGTAGTTCACTCGGGCTACTTGGATGAGGCTGAAACAATTATTCCTGCCTTGGAAAGAAATCAGTGCGCCTTGAACCTTGAACCTTGAATTGGATACTGTACAACGCTCCTGGAAGGAGCCAGGCGACCAGGCATGCCAGAATGGGGGTTGGCAGCCAAACATAATTTTTTAGTCTCGTCCTAAAGACGCACACAGATGGTCACAGACTGCACTCTGGATAGTGGCTATGTTGTGAGGTAGCATATTCCAGTCCCTTATTGTCCTCGGTATAAACGAGTATTTGGAGCAGTCTTTATCAGCTGCAATAATGGAGTATGAATCTGGGTGGCTGTGCCGTGATTGACGCAGGACCGGATGTAAGAGGTTGTCTAAGGGCAACGACAAGGGACCAAGAATTGCCTGCTCAAAAACACACAGACGCCTCGGTTGGTATGCCGAATTGACAGGGTTACTACTAATTGTCTATATGCTATACCTTATATTCATGGAAGTTGGCTTCGCTCAGTCAGTAGCACTCTGAACTATTGGACGAAGGGTTGCCAGTTCAAATGCGGCATATAGCCAACTGGCTTGTCCAGTGCGCAGTGTGGTATATGCGCATATACGCTATATGCGCAGGGATCTACCTTCAATATCTTATTCCGATGCGTGATTAGGAGCATGTGAGGGGAATAAGTATCATTCATTGATCGTGATTGTGTGAGATTTATGTTTTCTCCGAGAGGTATATGTTATCCGGGAAGCGTATTGAGCGTATAAGCGTTAGTTACCGATGGTTATTAGTACTGAATGGGGAGACTCGTTTTCACTGTGCGTGGAGGTTCGCACAGGCAAGAGTGCAAAGAAGGGAGACCAGTCCACTAAAGTTGAAACAGCTACTGTTGGTTAAACTAAAACGCTACAACCTTCAGACGGTATCTTCAACATATATCTGTGAGTGTAACATCTGTCAGTCTGCACGCTCACGTACAGAACTTGATCAATTTGGACATCCGACTATTCTGTAACAGACCCTCCTTCGAAATTAGGCTACTTGTCTACATCGCTGTATTCTGAGGACGATATTAACAACCATACGTCTGGCCTAGATAACCGGCATGTTTTTATGGGTTAATTACCCAGGAATGTGGTGCATCTGTTACTACCTTATGGTAACACCTTCGAGGAATTGGTCACATTATAGATCTGATAGATAATTTGTCACGCGTAGATTTATTTTATTACCTGCTAATGCTATAACGTTGTAATAAAACATTCTTTACATGTATATAAAAAGTACTGACACCTCTTGCTCAAATTAGAGCTAGTCATGTTGACACCTGATCATTGTCGAAAAGGACAAAACCAGGAAATGTGTGCTCGCAGCTTCGTGTTCCGTCTATTATTAATATAATGTCTGGGAGCAAGACGAGCAAAGGTGTAAACCTATGACGAGACCCGCCGGAGGAAGATGAAAGAGTTCCGAGAGAGTATAGTGAAAGCAGAGAGGTGGCGAGGCATTCCGGAGTCGAGAGGTTCCTACAACGAATGAGGAAGAGTGAGAAACAGAGTGGATTGCAGGAATGCAAACAGCATATTGGTGCATGCTGCTAGCCAGCCGAGTTACACGGGATGGGATGAAGAGTGGAGGCATAATAGAGTGGACCTCAAATAAGCAATGTCCAAAGGTGTCGCGATGGAAAAGAGAGAGAGAGAGAGAGCTGCGAAACGTCACCAGTGCGCAAGACTCCGCAGGGAAGAAGTCAAGGAGTCATCTCCAATCAGTCTGATACCCTTGGAATAAATCTTATCAAGGGTCTCAATAACTGTCGGAGGGGCTCCTCCTCAAACACGGGAACCGTATTCCAGCTGGGAGCCTAATTTGAGAAGGATAAACACTTGAATGTACAAGTCAATGTGAAATTCAAAGTATCAAAGATACTCTTCACACACGTACTACACGAAAAAGGTTGAGTTACTGGAAATCGTGAATATTGACCAAACAGATCTGATAACTATGCACTCGCCAGCCGACTGCTGAGTGCTGAACGTCGCTCGAGTGCGAATAGATACATTCGTACATCTTTTTCTCCTCGGCAACTCGACGGGAACCCCAATAAAATATTTTCCGCTAGAAATGAATGAATAACTCAGTGAATTTCACGAAGCCGTTGATAACTACTGAGTGTATGAAATGTGAGCATGTGTTTGTTAACACCGGCAGAATCATTGAGTAGAATCAGGTGTGATTGTTCACGACTCCAACCACAGAAAGAACCTAATTCGCAATGATGAACCGTATTTGCAACAATCAAGCGATTACGAGGAGACGATTCAGCGGGCGAAGTAATCCAGAATATTCGCGGTTAAGTATTATAACAAACAAGTGGAGTTGAGTGGTTCGGAAAATCTTATTTATGTTCATATATTCAACTATACTAGGTTTCCATAAACACATACTGTTTTTCTGAACATAATGTTTGATATGTTTTACTCCGACTTGATACATCCCAATGGTTTGCACCTATGGAATAACAACTGTATGGCTGGTTAGACTGACTTTATAAATATAATAAATCAAACTTACTATAGTTTCATGTAATATATTAATTATATGTAATCTCACAGTTAAACACCCACTTCTGCTGTGAGCACTCCCATATTTAACGCACTACAAAGTATAGCGTACTGTCTGTGAGCAATTATGGCGACCTCCTTCATCGCTGTAATCAGATAATGATCGATCCGTAATGGGTATCATCCGAGGTTTCTAGGTGTGACGTATGAGAAGCATTTTATTGCTTACATACGACTCGCTGATATATCTCTGTCGGTTCAACAAGAAGCGAGTGTAGTAGTTGCAGCCGGTACAAAGTAGACCTATATAGTGTCATTGAAGGTACGCCACAATGTTGCAAACATTTTTCCGATGACCTCGCTCAGAAATTGGAGTTGAGCTTGCTGAGGAAGAGCATACACTGATATTTCCTCGTCGAGCAATAGTCTTGTCACACAATCATGACAATGAAGCCGTCAAAACCTCATACTACGTAGTGCCAAGCGTAGTGTAATTGCGAGGTAGAATGACATATCAGAAGGTTTTATACTGCTTCAGTTGAGGGGAGCCTGGACATCAAAAGTCAGCCAGTCGCCACGGTAAGTACAGCCACAGAAAAATCTGAACAAGCTGGAATCCTAGTATTGCCAAACCACACTAATATCGCTCGGTCACTTTCCCGCTCACTCCGTTATCACTTCATCATAGTAAGACATCCGCTCACCAGTCGCGTCGTATTCAGAACAACTGTTTAGCTGCCAAATGCCCGTCCCAATCGCACGACTGGTCCACAGGGGATTCATACTGTTTTAGCACTGGCGAAAATGGTCAAATGTTCCACTGTGCCTCTCAACGGTGCAGGAGGTTCATCAGTTAATCTACATGAGTCGCTCGATAACAATTCCAATAAAATGTTCTCTCATAAGTCAATCCAATAAACAGACATACCCATTACGGATCGATCATTATTTAATTACTGAGATAGAAGAGGTCTTCTTGATTGCTCACAAATAGCGCAACGAGTTCTGTGGTGTGTGATATGGACACGCATATGATATGAGTACTTGTTTATTAGCGCGAGTACATCTCATCAATGCTTTGTCATGAAACTCTGCACAAAATGTCATTGCCATGCAGGGTTTGGTCAAGATTGACATACCTCTTAGGATGTATCTGTACCCGGCCATGCGAATAATAACAGATGATAGTAATGGAAGATTATTGAATCAGGTTCTCTACCAGACAGAAAGTAGAGAGCGAGGTGCAGGGTTAATAATGATTCATTCGAAGCGTGACCATTACGGACGAAACATTATTATGCCATGGTATAGAGCGTGACGAAAGGTCACAAATTATTTGTCTCGTTTGGAGATCATGAGGGTTTGCAATGAACCAATACCTCTGGTAATGAAATGCAGGCCAGTTAGGGATTTTCTTGTAAATATATATATATATATGTCTGACTATAAGCTATAATACAAGTTCCTCGAATAAAACAAGTGAGACTGTAGTGCTTTTGAATCCGATATAAATATATACATATATAACATACTAGAAGTTTCGTACTCCACATCATTACTATGTATGTCTTTTAGGACATTTGACTACCAGGGTGGTCGTTTTCAAACTGGTCATTTTTCCAAACTAGTCCTAGAACTATTCCTCGGGGGAAATTGAGATGTATATCTAAGTGAATCCTTGTGTCGCCACGTCAATAACGCAACAATGGACATGTCATTTCTAACAGGTCGATTGCAAATAGGAGCATGCGGTAGGACGTCAGATGGGAGAGTAGAGAAATATAACTTCTTCTTTTTTATCGCGGAGTGACACTCGTCACAACTGGATATCAGCTGATGAGAGTCTCCAAACAATTCAAGTGCTTGTAAATGAGGGGGCTTCCAATGGGATTGCGTTTTTCTTGTATTTTGAAGAGATTCACAAATTCATTGCGGTTCAGAAATTATTTTCTTTAAACTGTGACTCATCGAGGAATCAGTATTGGTATCCAATGTCGATAGGCCTGTAGTTGATTGCTGTCGAATTGGACGAGGTTGGATACTAAATATTGAGTATAATTTGTATGATAATTCTGAACTATACATATTCAGTTATAATGTTGTTACCCTTGTGAAGTTATCGAACCTGAACTATCAATATAGATAATACGACGATGAGACAAGTTTGAACAGATTTGGGATGTTACAAAATGAGCGTTACACGAATGCCAAGACGAATAGGCACCTCTTTTGGCCTTCATACTCACGTTCGGATCAGAAACACATCAGTTGGTCTATTGTCAGTGGGAGTGGGGGCGATGGGGGCGGCTGAATACATTTCTGGAGGACGACGTGTTACGCGGAGCGCGCTAAATTTTCTCTCCTCTAGCTGATGCCTTCGATAAAAAATAGGGCTCTAAACAAAAAATGTGGGCCTTTGTTCCGATCTTTTCAACTCGAATTTTACCCATTTATTGGACAAGCTTCCATGCTTCCATATATAATAGCCTTAGGCTATACTTTCTGCTGTTGTTAAAAAAGCGCGGGGCCATGTGAACAGGGAATGGCATTTTCGGCATTTGTGCACTTCCTACTGGCTAGTCTGGCTATATCATGGCCAGTCCTAAGTTACTACATTTTCTGAGAGGCAGCGTGCTACTATCTAGAGTGGAGCAGTACTACCGCCGGCGCGAAGCGAACAAGAAAATTGTTACGAAATGCATCTAAAATCGCAGGAAATGGCTTGCGTGCTCTAGAACTCAGTGTTATCTGTATTAACGCTGCGTGCAATTTCTAGGTTTTGATAACTAGAACTATTTTTTTACCGATCAATTCCATTTGTTTTACGTATTGTAGCAAGGAGCAAAATGCTTGAAAATGTGTTTGCGGCAGACACTGAGCAAATGTTGCTTCATTCTATATTAGTAATGGATTTGAGAGGTGCGAAAAAATGCGAAGATCAGAAACTCCATACTCAGACCAGGGAAATGTATGGCTATAGTCAGGGTCTCTTCCATAGTCAGATAACAGCACGAAGTTACCCTGTGCATCAGTATGAATATTTTGTAAATATACCATACCGCCGTTATTATCGCAGTCCACAAATGTTTTATGGCGCAGGCTTTAAATTATCTAGGAGTCCTGACTGGATATCAGCTGCGTGGGTCAGCGGGAGTTGGCCCCCCTTTGTACACATACTATGACGTTTTTTTAGTTATATCCTGAACTGTGTTTTAGTGATTGATGGTATTTGCTTTGTTGTTTTCTGCCGTTGGCTCGGGTCGTTTTCTAGTCACGTAAAGAGGCATCCCTCCTGTGTGGTAGGAGCATGCATGTTGCAATTTGATACTTGATTTTGCTATTCTGAAGATATGTTATCTTTCAATAGGCCTAAGATTGTGCATTTTGATAGGACTGTGTATTTTTATAAGACCGTGTCCCATCAAAAGATCTTCGGGTTACGGCTAAAGTTAGAATGCAACATATTCTCATACAGACAGACGCTAGGTTGGATTTATTTGGATTGCTACAGGTGACTGAAGGCAATCGAGGAATCCCGCATGGCCGTGTTGAACTTGGATGGGCACCGGCGATAACTCGCCTTCTCTTTTCGACTAGTGCCCAGATGTTGTCGAAGCAGGCGTGTACAGTACCAATCCCACCCTGCTCCCGGGACTGCCATTTCACCTCCCCATCCGTCGGACGATCAGGGAACCCCAGCCATCCCAGATCCTCGTGGAGCGAAAGCTTTTTGCTCAACCACGGTAACTGCCACGGTAGTTCAACCACGGTAACTGCGTACAGCCGACCGACGAGACATACTGCAACTAACCGACAACAATCCACTGTAATTACCAAGTACACAGCGCCACAACAGAGCCCGGATACTAAGATCTCACCAGTCGTCAGTGTGAGTACAGCCACCCCTGGAGAAACGCCCAATGGTGATTGTGTGATTCGAACTCGGATTAAACCGGACCCAATACATTGTCAAGCGTCACTGATACCGCTAGCAATAGGCCACTCTTCCGCCTGAAATTCGATGTAATATCTATCTAACTGTCTGATCGAATAACAAGTATTTGCGGTACTGACAGAGTGACCTTATTGTTCAACGTTTA
>JAUOBX010486966.1:0-10224 GCA_032360705.1 Eupentacta quinquesemita
GACCAAAATATCGCAGACAAAATTGGTTCGATCCAGCAACTTCAGCCTAAATTAGCCTAAAAATGTCCTGAATCGGTCAAAAATCGCTCAAAATTAGCCTAAAAATTGTCCCTTCAATAGAGGCCCCTCTCGTCAAAATGCAAAGCCCCTGGGCGTCTATTAGAGATTATACGTTATGCTAGCAGAAACAATCATTTTTAGGTGCTTCCAGCCATGTAAGGCACAACAAATTGGGATGTGAGTAAGAGGAGGAAGCAGGATGGGTTGGGCATTGCTTGGCATACACACACCTGCGGGATTGGTGATATGATCTGTTCAAATATCTTTCTTCAGGGGACTTTTCCATCATTTAATCATTCGAAAAACTTCATTCAGGCGAGTCAAAAATGACAAATAATTGAATAATCTAATTTGTTCGTAGTTGCCCTATGGGCCATAACACAGGACCATCCCAATCAGTCAATTCTACCACTTTCACTGCCATATATGAGGCTGTCTTGGTTTCCCATGTATTACATAAGGCGTGTGGTCTTGGAACGTGAAAAGGATTGATTATTCATGCTTTTCGATTATGTGGCATCTATATTCTGAATCAATTAATCAGGCACAGCCCTATATTTTTCTCCCACATTGCTATTAGGCACCTTGAATTGTGTCATGCTAGTGTAGAACTGGCCATAAAAAATGTAATCTATTTCAAACCTTTGACATGACTGATGGTGTTTCACCCAAATCGTAAAAGCCTATATGACATCATAATAATAACCTCCCACCCGGTCAGCGAGTTCCCTCACACTGCTCAAAGAGCACTCTTGCGTCTACCACAGCTCACGAGAATGCCCTGGCGTCACAATGATGTCACCATGTCGGTACGGTCAATTACTGGGGATTGATATGGGGGTCCCAGGGGGGAAATCTTTTTGATAAAATGACCCCTGGGTTCTTCACTTTAATACCCGGAGACAAGCGAACAAAGCCCCTGGGCCATACACAACAACCCCTGGTTGCTGGTCCCTTAATTCAAGCCCTGCCTGACGGGAAGATGTGGATATAAGAACCACTACAGTGATAATACACAGTATCTCCATACATGCCAACCTCAACACACCTAGGAAATTCAGAAGCCAAGGTGCATGATCATGGATTGACCACAGCACCATTACCCACATCAAAATTCTTCAAAAGGCCTGAATGTCACCGATATAATATAAAATATTACACGCAGCATGGTCTAGCCTATATGAAACTAATTATTAGCATATGAATACGAACAATACATTATTATTATATCTTAGTTGGAGAGTACCAACGTAGGGAATCATAACACTCGGAGGGAGCCAGTCAGTAACGTCCCACTGGGACCCATGCAGAATCAGTCAATTTCACCTCTCCACGCCAACCCCCAGATTGGTGTTTGGATATATGCTCTTGATTCACTTCACATGTAGCCATTAACATCTAGGTAGAGTATAAAGAAGTCAAATAAAATACCTTGCCCAAAGAGATACAACTCACGCTCACAGCCATATGGCCCTAAAACTAAGAAGGCCACCACAATCTCTTCAAGGCTTCTTGATTGTTGCCCTAAAAAGTTAGAACCAGGTAGGCCACCACAATCTCTTCAAGGCTTCATGTTTGTCACATTATCAGCTGATATACAGTCACATCGATGGTTCATTGTGGAAATAATTAGGAAATAACAGCAAGAGCTCTCAATAATAATTATCACATATTATCAGTAATTAGAGAATGTAGTATTTCACAATGCAAACTATTCGATGAGTTGGACAATGAATTTTACAGACCAGAAAAGAGCAAAGGAGTATAATATATAACTTAGAAGGTAAAACACAGAACTCCATACGTTATAATAATATTAAAGAGAATATTGCACAAAAGCTTATGTGAAGGCAACACTTGAGAGGAATTATTTTTGAAGAGAGGTTGCTATTGGGAGAAAGTGGATGCCTCACGACCTATTCATTTTTCAGGTTGAAATATCAAGTCCGACAAAGTAGGGACTTCAATCCGCCTACAAGAAAGGAGGTAGATCAGAACCGCTATGAACTGACTGGAAGAGAAAGGCTGATTGGCAGTGTTACACACTTACACCTAGCAACAGTGTTGTATCAAACTGCTACGTGCACTTTGTAGGGACCATTAGGCACCCGTACAATTCGCAGGGTTGGTATGAATTGTACAAGAACCATGTGCGCATCCACCTGTGACAAAACTACAGCGAAACCACAATACTAAGTATGGTTGCCGGACAACTCCCACGCCAACATGACCCTAACTTTTGTCCCTAACCCTGGCCCTAGAAAGGAGTGAGCTGAGTGGGACAGGTCCGGGCAGGAATTGTACTCCTTTCCACTGGTCTGACTGCAGTCATACTGCTCCAAATCTGTGAACTGACAAGTAGGCATTCACCATTGCCCCACCTCAAAAAGCAATTGCAAACTGATCAAATGAAGCATGGCGCATTTTCATTTGATCCCCCTAGGGCAGCAATTAAGTAATTTGGTTGTTCCTCTTTCGACATCAACGAGCTCTTCTTTGTGCTATAAAAATATAACCCGATGGTACCGAGAATCCAAGGCAGAAAGGAAGGCGAATAACAAAGTATGGTAGAGGAACCGAAGTCTGTTACCCCATCCCCATGTAGCTAGTTTTTTATACAGATCCCATACCTAAGGCTTAGCCTAGGCTGACAGAGTTCAGTCCCACCATCATACACAAATTTTGAATGATGCTAATATTCCTCTGCCATCAGAAGTACAACTAGTCCTGACCACCCCGTAAACGGATGCGCCCCCTGACCCTTGCCAGTCTTATCGTTATAGTTCTCCCATATATAGCCCGTCTTGCTGTACTGGGAGAGTATGTTGTTGATCAGGTTCTTCCTGAGCTCAGTGTAGATTTCCCCGGCTTGGGCCTGGTAGGGCCCAGCTAGCTCCGAGTAGTGGTGCAGGGCCCCGACCGCGAGGTAGTTCATGTTGATCCAGATGGCACCGCGCCAGTAAGGCGGGTCGTGCTCCGTGTTGTGCTTCATGTATATTGGGTTGGACTTTGAGAGTGACCGGAGACCAAAGTCTGACCAGATCAGCTGTGGGTCCCTGATATCTATCAAGATCTGCTCGAGCTTGGGAGAGGAGGGCTCCAATATATGGACGAGGAAGGGAAAGAGACTGATGTAGCCAAAGGCGTCTACAAACTGCTCGCTGGGCCCGCCCTTGGTCTTAACGACCCGCAGGAGTGGCTGCTTAGGGGGCGGCTGGAGTCTCTGCCCCGGTCTGGGCTTGGGGGGAGGGGGTGCGGGGGCTCTCTCTAAAACCACTCTGGGCGCGTGGTTACCGTAGTCACTGTACATATGTCCTCTGTCCGACCAATGGAGCGAATCGAGCAGTCTATTGTCTGAGAGCATCTCATAGGTCGCCCTGTACTCCTTGGAGTCCTCGCCTATGAGGTCTGCAATGTCAGCGATGACCTTTGACGCCAGGGTCATCCAGCAGCGGAGGTCGACATGCCTCTCGATGTCCGAGGGATGGGACGCCCTGGGGTAGTCGTCTAGCCCAGAGGTGAGCGTCTTTGGGTTGAGTTCAATGTTCGTGAGTGCATTCCGACCCTTCCATTGATAGGTCCCCGGCTCGGGCCCGGCCTGACTGACATTGAACCACTGGTACCAGGCCTTCACTCGGGGGAAGATCGCCGCCATGTACGTCCGAAAACGGGGGTCAGCTCTGAAGTATTCCTGCCCCATCAGGTACTGGAGGGGGAGGAAGAACGCAGGGGGGTTGGCATTGGTGTTCCGCTGCACGACAAACTCCTGTGGGACCTTCATGCGGGCCTCTGCGCCGAGGATCTGCTCTCGTGGTATCCAGCCCTCGCAATTCATCAGGTCCAGCCAGTGGCCAATGATCTCCATGCTCAGCTGCGGGTCCCACCGGCTGAAGAGAAGGTTGTGGAACCCCTCATCCCAGAGAAATCCCCGGGGGAAGAAAGACCGCGAGGGAACCCCGGTCATCAGTGGCGCCTCCCAGTAGGCAACTGGTTCACTGTTGTACTTGGACATCACCAATGACTGTCCATGGAAGTAACCTATACCTCCCAACATGTTGCTCAAAGTCGCCTTGGCTATCGCTGTCTCGTTATCCTTATAGCCGGCTTTCTTCAAGCCGAACAAAGACTCAAAGGTCTCGTCATATTCTTTTGAATAGGCTTTCACTGCCTGGTAGAATTCCCTGCCCATCAGCTGAGGGATGTCGCGAGAGACTGTACCAGACTCGAACAGGACCTCCATCTGGAAGGGAAACTTGACCGTGACCTGCTTGACAATAAAGTTTGGCTTCTGGTTGGGAGACTTGTTGATGCTCAGTGAGTCTAGTCCAGCCAGGCCCAGCATGTTGACCGTCTTGTTCACTGGGTACGAACGCAGCCGGTGCATGACTAAATCCTTCAGGTTCGCGAGGCTCGGTGCATAGGAGACGAGAAAGTGGTTGCTGGTGGAATTCTTGACCATTGGGAAGTTCATTGTGAAGTGGCCGAGGCCCCTGGTATGACCTTTGACCCCGTCCAGGAAGTTCTGCTTGATCACAGGCTCAATCTCTCCCTCACCATCCAGGGCAATGTAGAAAAGCAAACTGACACTGATTGGCTTGTTACCCTGGAAGAAAGAAAAATAAATAGAATGGAATATAACTGTACAGTGAAAGCATACATGTATATACCTGTGAAATAATTATGAATATTGACTGATATTTAGATTTTTTCTACAAACCATGTCAATTTGACCTCTGATGCCCTTGTTCCGTCCAAATCCAACAAAATAAATCACACAAATTGATCTTCAGTGACCTTGGACTCATTGCGATGTTGTCCAGGACTAACTATAATCCACATACACCAAGTGTCGTTCAAATGCGTCAAGTTGCATAAATTACACAAATTTGACCTCCGGAGAATGACTGCCTTGTTTTTCTTGACCAATGGTGGTCCACACCCTCCAAGTTGTATGTAAATCGGAAACTTGATGCAATAAACTTGCAAATGAGAGGGCAGACCAAGTGCCAAGTTTTGGTTTCATCAGACAAACTGTTGGAGAATAATTGTGCTGAAATGCATAATGTTCCCAGCGGTGGTGAAGACGTCTCAATGGCCCACACACCTAGAACCTATAATATCACCAGACGATATTTGTGGCAAAATTCAAAGCTTTGATCTTCAAAGCAATGTTGTCAACTTGTTCATATTCAAATACTCCTGATAAGAATTTGAATCCAGTTTGGTCCCATTGAGTGGGTGGCAAACTACAAAATTTGTGATTGGTTGAATGAGAGAAATGTCAGATGGGCAAATGTCTAGGTCTAATTTCCCAGTAATGTGATGTGTTGTGATGGCATAGGTACCCATACCTATGCTCAAAATTTGCGTGCACCTTTTCCCTCACTGCTAGTATTCAGTACTGATGGCCTGGTACCCATAATTAAACCAACTACTTGTATTCATATAACAAGACCATCGTCTATTAACTTCAGTGACCATTACATTATTGGAAGCTGTGAAGGGTATCTATAGAGTCCAGAGTTAAACGAACGACCACATTTAGGTTGTTAGTCCATCGGCCAATCTAATCTCATTACCACAATATCTGGCTACCCTGATCAGAGTGTCTGTGGTCCCTGGGTATTTGGGTGATGTTGGAACATACACAACTTTCAGTCCATTGCATAAACAGGCAAACTAGCTTCATGAATGATTTTGACAACTTCTGTGGACCTCAAAATAGTAATTTCGCAATAAAAGAGATCAATATACCGAGAGAGATAACGATCGTGAAACAAGTGCTGTGTTGTTCAAGTTAACTGCCTAGCCTCTCGAGGAACCAAAATTAAGTAAAATTGCCGTCCCTGAACTCCTGGACCTGGACTCCGTCCTGGAGGCAGGTGATCAGCTATGTGGGTCGCTTCATTTTGGAAGAACTCCAATTTGGAGAGAACTCAAATGTGGAAAAGCAATATCAAAGTAAAGCCACTAACCCTGGTCTTGCCGTTGATTCTAGCTGACCAGTCGCCTCCGTTATCGCCACCAGGCCTCTTGACGAACTGCGTTTTCAGGATGAAATCCTTCTCCACAATCTCCTGTATCCCAAAGTTGATGGCGTCATGCTTGAGCCAGCCGTACCGATCCAGCCGGTCGCTCTGCTCGCAGGTGTGGCGAATCGGCAATGGTCGCTGCTTTACATGCTGCAACAAGGAGAGGATTAACAAGATCAGATTAGCTCAGTCAGCAGAGCTCAGGACCAGTGTTGGCGCTAAGCATTTGCGCGATTCACACACTTTTCACGCCAATCCCACATTAGGAAAAAGGTGGGGTGATTTCCTTCCCCCCCCCCGGGACAATTGTTTTTTCTTCCTTTTCCACTTTCTGTTTTTCAAGTCATGCCTGATTTTAGCAGCTTCTAAACAGTAGTACTTTGTTTGACTGTAATTTGCTAATGCATAGAACTAGTACAACATCAATTAATGTCAAAGATGTGCAAATTTATCGGCAATTACACTAGATAGGGTGAGAGAGTAGCAAAATAGATTCAGGATTCAGGCAACCCCTAAGCATATGGGACAAAAGCAGAGCAGAAAGGGAGAGTGATGACACTGGCAGACAGGGTTTGACATAAGAGGGTATCCCAGGGGTAATTTCCCCTGAGAACACACCGATTCCCTCTGGTCCTTACCAAATTTTACGGATCAGGGGCAAATTCCCTGGCAAAATTACCTCTAGGTTCTTCACTCCACCATATAAACAAGAATGAACGAAGTCCCTTGGTCATCCAAAGTAACCCCTGGTCCCACTCGAAAATACATAGACCAGGGGTAATTTTTTCCTCGAAATGACCCCTGGTCGCTGAAATGACCCCTGGTCGCTAATCCCTTACTTCAAACCCTGCTGGCAGAGCAATGGACCGTGCCCTGGTATTGCCAGACACCAAGTGGAGGTGTTGGCGAGGCAAGACCAGGGCGATCACAGGCTCTATGACAGCCCTCAGAAGAACATGGCAAACCCATAGGATTGACACTTGAAAAGTGGTATCTCCCGACTGACGAAAAAGGAAGTCAACCAGATACAATATACGGCAGGAGCCATTAACTATACAGGTTGTCTGTTCTATGTGACCTTGTGTACAGCACATGGCATCATCTTGGTTCCGTTGCTGAGGCCAAACAATGAAATTGAAGAATTTTCATGTTCAATTATGCACAACACGGCAAACAGCCATATCGCCAGAAAAGCGATATTCAATCTATAGTATAACCAATAATTTACACTGCATCATCATCAGTTGACAACGTTTTCATTTGTGCCGGAGGCATAAGAAATATATATGCGATGATGCGGTTGTGTCTGTGTATATGTGTGTGTATGTGCGAGTGTTAGCTCGTTGTAAACACGATAACTAGTGAACAAGAGGAACAGACAACCTACTTGATATGAAGTAAATGTTCCCTATTGTTTTTCAGTCTGGTCCAAGGTAATCTGAAATTGTGTTGAATTTTCAGTGGCAATAGGGCAAGGAATCACTACGCATTGTTGCGATATTGATTCAAATCATGACTTGCTTACCTGTGTAAACCACATGAGACCAGCAACGGGGGAGTGGGGCCTCCTGGTCTTCAGACCAAAGTACACGCCAGGTCGGTAGGTCCCCCAGTACCTCTCGGGGGCGACGTGGGGGAAGCTGGAGCCCTCCTGTATGATCCTGGGGGCATTGAGCGGGGTCACGACCTGGGACCGCTTGTGGAAGGTGTAGATGCCGTACATGACTGGGATGAGACCTGCAGGCAACAAGGACAGAAAATTGATTGATTGATGCATTCTATAAAACAGCAACGGGTTTGTGAAACCCAGTACCTCTCAGGGGTGACATGGGGGAAGCTGGACCCCTCCTGTATGATCCTGGGGGCATTGAGCGGGGTCACGACCTGGGACCACTTGTGGAAGGTGTAGATGCCGTACATGACTGGGATGAGACCTGCAGGCAACAAGGACAGTAGATTGATTGGTTGATGCATTCTATAAAACAGCAATGGGTTTGTGAACCAAGCACCTCTAAGGGGTGACATGGGGGTAACTGGAACCCTCCTCTATGACTCCGGGGCATTGAGCGGGGTCACAACCTGAGTCCGCTTGTGGAAGATGTAGATGCCGTACTTGACAGGGATGCGATCTGTGGGCAACAAGGACAGTAAATTGATTGGTTAATGCATTCCGTAAAACAGCACAGATTTGTGAACCCCTAGTACCTCTCAGGGGTGATGTGAGATAGCCGAGACCCTCCTGTATGATCCTGGGGGAATTGAGCAGGGTCACGACCTGGGACCGCTTGTGGAAGATGTAGATGCCATACTTGACAGGGATGAGAACTGTGGGCATAAAGGACAGTAAATTGATTGGTTAATGCATTCTGTGATACAGCACAGATTTGTGAACCCCAGTACCTCTCGCGGATGATGTGAGATAGCTGGAACCTTCCTGTACGATCCTAGGGGCGTTGAGCGTAGTCACAACCTCTTGTGGAGATGCCGTACATGACTGGGATGAGACCAGCAGGCAACAAGGACAGTAGATTGATTGGTTGGTAGTCCATTCTATCCAACACATCACAAATGAATATACTGTGAATATACTCACACCATGTGATATAGGTATTCCCCCCCCCCCCCCCAAATCATTATCCTAGCGAGAACACTGTATTATGGATCTCCTCAACTTACAAAGTGCAACCAGGAGGAGCAGTAACTTGAAGATAAGGGCAGCGGGAGCTCTCGAGCTAATCCTCCTCTTGCCCGCAAACTTCATCTTTGTGGCGCTTCTGCTTGAGGAATCTGAGGAGGACCGTGACTTCTTGCTTGAGTTGGAGGACTTTGAAGATGAGCGTGACTTTCTGGAACTGGTCGAGCCGTTGGCATCGTCAGGGGAGAGCAAATCTTGTAGTTCCCCCTTTGAGGTATTCCTCTGGCGGATACTGCTGTCCATCCTGGGGAAATTGGAATTTGGTTCAATATTGGGGAATTTGTAGTATTCTCCCATAATTGCATAAACAGATCTGAACCATAGAAGCATATATATGACAAAAGAGGAATGTTTGATTTGTCTCGGTCTTGTTAAAAATGTCTCTGCAGAATGTTTGGGAGAAATTGTGACCAAATGATGGCTAAATTTAGCTGATGTGGGGGTGGTCGGAATTAGCATCACTCATTACACTGTGTGCTGCTAATTTCGACCACTAATCAATATTCATAAATAATTTGCATGTTTATAAACATAATAATTATTTTCAAACTTTATCCATGAAGGTTCGTTATCACCATTTTTCCACTTGTCATTTGCAATGAATTTTAACGATTTCGGTGAATTGTAAGTTTTATGTATTTTTCATACATTTCATTTTCAGCAAATCAAAAATGCATGATATCAATATACAGTTTGAACGAATCATAATATACAAATTGCAACCATAGGGTTGCTTGAACTAAGAAGGAGGAGTTTTTCCAAACATTTCTATATTTATACTCAACAAAATGTTGGGCCTTCAAAGTAGGATTATGGTTGATGAACAAGTGGTCGGAATTTACATACAGGCGGTCGAATTTGAGCAACAGGGCCGTCGGAATTAGCAACAGGTGGGTCATTTTCCCATGCTCATTTCTCCCCATTCATTATGTGATAAGAGACAAAAAATCTATCCTGCCTGAAGACAACTTACCTGGTAGTATTGCAATGCACAAATCGTAAATGTATCAACTTCCATTTGCTAATTATAATAGGATATCAATATACGCTGGCTTAAGTGGTCGTAATTCCTCTCCTTTACCCTACAGCTGTAGTCATGTGGATGGCAGATGTGTGTGGGTGTAGCAATATCTTATCAATAATTAGACAATGCAAAGATCCACCAAAATTCACATTTGGAAGAAGTGTCCAATGGGAGTACCGAGTAGGCCTTAGGCCTAGCCTAGGCCTAGGTCACATCATGAAGTCAACAGAAATCAAGGTATGAAAACCTTGTTGTAACAACACATGCCTTGCAGTTGCATGTTTGATGACAGGTCATGAACAAAACCTTATTGGGCTCTAATTTAGAATCAGTGCCCGGAAGTGACGTACAACTACAAGGACATTGTTTGTTTACATGCAGCACATCAACAAGATAATAATCATAAATAATCA
>JAUOBX010487188.1:0-10223 GCA_032360705.1 Eupentacta quinquesemita
CCTAACCGAACATGCTATGAAGTTCAAACAAAGTGGTATGGGAATAATTTTTATTACTCTATAATATTACTACATCCGAACAAGTTTCCATCTTGCTCTGATTAAAAAAAAAGTAGATTGGTCCTTAATTTATTCTTTTTCAGATAGTCCCATGCTATTGCTACTTTACAATATACATAACATGGCAGACAAGACTGAAGAGGCCTTAATTAAGATTAAATTGTTGGCAGATTTCGGAGTGGCAATACATCATTGCTCCGACTGTCAAGGACAAACGAAATTTGGACCGTTTTTCTGTGAAATTGTTGGCAGATTTCAAAGTGGTAATACAGCTTTGCTCTAACATAATTTGGCCAGTTTGGTGCAACATTTTTGGGAAGATTTCGAAGTGGCAATGCAGCCTTGCTACAGATCTACAGTAGTGTCAAGGGCAAACAATCTAGCCTGTTTGGTGTGAAGTCTTGTGATTCATCAACTTGTGAACTTGTTGTTCGCAGTTTCATGCTGTGTCAGCCGATTTGCCCTTCAGCAGAAGGAATCAAATCTCTAGGGTTTGGCTGACCTATTTGGTGTGAAATTGTTGGCAGATTTTGAAGTGGCAATATAGCTATGCTCTAACAGTCAAGGACGAACAAAATGTGGCCAGTTTGGTGCGTCATTTTTGGGATATTTCAAAGTGGCAATGCAGCCTTGCTACAGATCTACAGTAGTGTCAGCTGATTTGCCCTTCAGCAGAAGGGATCAAAACTGTAGGGTTTGGCCAGTTTGGTGTGAAATTGTTGGCAAATTTCAAAGTGGCAATACAATCCTGCTATTTGTCAAGGACAAACAATCTGCCCTGTTTGGTGTGAATTCGTCTGATTCATCAACTTGTGAACTTGTTGTTTACAGTTTTATGCTGTGTCAGCTGAATTGCCCTCCAGCAGAACAATTCAAAACTCTCTAGGGTTTGTCTGTAGACTGACCTCTTTTTTTCCGAAGTAATAGTTAGACACTGACACAGTAACAATGGAGGAATCGAATGGTTGACTGATTTCAGGCACAGTCACTCTTATTGCTCTGTATGAGTCACAGTTACTTGGCAATCGTTCAATATTGGCTTGTGACCATATATTAAAGTAATTGCATCATTGGCTACGTGATCACTTGCATGCTGTTACTTGCTGTACTCGGTAATAAGTACCATACAGCTCTCGAGCCTAACAATAAGGGGAAGATTTTGTGCACACGGTTTCCTCCATTACTTCACTACTTGGCACAGCATGGGAGTGTAAGTGTGAAGGTTGATACCAGAATCTTGGCTGACCTCATATTCTTTCAAAGTCACAGTAACAATGATCAAATCAAATGGTTAGAGCTGATTTTATGCAGAGTCACCTTTAATATTGCAAGCTGTGTGACTCACATGACTTGGCAATTGGTCAATATAGCCTGTGACCATATAAAATGATCATAAATGCATCATAGGCAATTAGGCAATATATATAGTCACTTCACTCACTTGCATGCTGCACTCGGTACATATACAGCTCTTGAGCTAACAATGCCTAACAATAGGGGAAGATTTTGTGCACATGTCAGTTCCCTCTATCACCTTACTGCTTGGCACAGTATGGAAGTGTAGTGTGAAGGTCAGTAAGTCACAGTGACAATGATCAAATCAAATGGTTGACTGATTTTATTCAGAGTCACTTTATTGCAAGCTGTGTGAGTGTGATCACAATACCATATTAGGTACTGTACCATAATAATGATATAATTGACATATTCAAAATGCACAATATCAACTTAAGGCAAGGACAGAGGGACTACCTTGTGTAGACCATAAAATACAGGACCGTAAATATACAGCTTTCCGGGCTAACAACCCCTGACAATTGAAGGGGAAAAAATTGTGCACACGGCTTCCTGTATTGGTAAAGCACAGAATTGTACAGGTCACGGTGGATCCGTCCAGGAAACTTTACATTCATTTCTCCCCTGATGGGCATGAGTCATCATAAATGCATGGACTACGTGATCACTCGCACGACTTCAGCCCTCAGACTTGCTGGTATGACAACCGTACAAGCTACAGCTGTTGATACAACGATACCCAACAATGAAGGGAAGAACTCGTGCACACAGCTTCCTGTATTGATGTGCATATAGGCCTACTACTTGCAGCAGAACACTGTTCAAGTAAACTGTACAGGTTGATCCTAGAATTTTGGGGGTAAACTCCCCCCTTCTCAACCCCCCAATTTGTGCACCAACTTTCGCAATGCTGCATACATGTATGCACGCATGTACAGTAGTAGGCCTACTGTACTACTTGGCAGAACACAGGTCGATCGTAGCATCTTTCTTCGGCTCCTTAATCCCCCCCCCCTCATGAATCATCATTGATGCATGGAAGCTATGAGGTAATTTGCATGCTACCAGTACTAATGGTCCGTACCCTGTACAGTTGTACAGAGCTAACAATAAATAAGAAATTAATTTGTGCACATGCTTCTCTACATTGCTTGACAAAGTGATGTTCATGGGTCGATCCTAGAATCTCTCTCTGGTTTCCAGCTCCTGATAGTATGCGAGTCGTCATATTTGCATTCGGTGACTGATCCAATTCTTGCTGGTAATACCGCATATATACAGCTAGTGAGCTAACAATGCCTAACAATGATGAAGGGGAACACCTGTGCGCACAGGTTTCCTCTATTGCCATGCTGTTTGGCACAGTCTTTATGCCATGTTCAGGGATATTCCTATCCTGAAATACATATAGGAACAACCAGCCAGAGTTAGCGCTACTGGGGTTCATAGACACCTTTCTGGGCCATTTTAACCCCCAACATTTTCAATGTCTTGACTAGAAGTGACCAAAAGGAGGGAAATCTGAGAGTTTTCTCATGATTTCAGGGCAAGCACTAACCCTGCAACCAACCCTGCAGTGAACTGATCTTTTGTCTATTCATTTTGTTTCTTCAGGCGGCCTACTTCGATCGGGATGATGTGGCCCTCCCTGGCGCCCACAAGTACTTCAAGAAGTCCTCGGAGGAGGAACGGGAACACGCAGACAAGCTGATGAAGTTCCAGAACCAGCGTGGAGGCCGGGTCAAACTCTGTGATGTCAAGGTATGTAATTATAATATTTGGTTCATCATTTCATCCAAAACGGTGCGTCATCACTGTTTGTCATCAGACCGGACGATTGAGGCCAACACCGTGACGATGGAATGAAAGGTTCAGTCTCTGAGCTGATGAATCCCCCCTTACCTCCCCTCACAGCTACCTCCTGCAAGCACCCACCTGAATGCCTTTACCGAAGCGATGCGGATGGAGTAGAAGGTCCACTACCACAATCACTACTGGACCCATGGCCCATCCCACCTCCACACCCTCTCCATATGGCACCGGACTTGGAAAGGATGGTCATCTAGTCGCTAGTAGACCCAATGAACCCCAACCCTCCCTCTGCTCCTCTATGGCCCTCCATTAACTGTAATATTACCCAGTGGGGGCTGAGGGCGATTAGCCCTCTGAAAACTGAAAATAGCCCCATCAGAAAATTCACGAGAGCGATAAAAAACACTGATGTAAGAAGGAAATCGCCCCATCCCTCCAAAACCAGCAGGGAATTATTTTGAAAATAAAAAAATTAGTTCCTGCACCCTTGATATTACCACCACTATTATTTAATGTCTGTGCAAGCACTAGGCCGACATGAGTGGGGCAGCCTCCAGGGTACTGGAGGCTTTCACCATAGCAATGAAGTCGGAGCAGAAGGTCAACCAGTCGCTGTTCAACCATCACCATAAGATTACCCCCTTCCCAGTCTCAACTTCTCCTCCACTGTCACTCTCTATCTTACTATGACATTACCACCACTATTATGTTTTTTCACCCCACAGGCACCAGACCGCCATGAGTGGGGCAGCCTCCTGAATGCCTTCACCGTAGCGATGGAGTTGGAACGGAAGGTGAACCAGTCGCTGCTGGACCTCCACAAGCTAGCAGACGGTCACACGGACCCACAGATGTGTGACTTCCTGGAGACCCACTACCTGACCGAGCAGGTGGAGGCCATCAAGGAGATCGGAGACCATATCACCAACCTCAAGCGGGTCGGGGAGGGTCTCGGAGAGTACATCTACGACAAGGAGAATCTCAAGGAGGATGACTAGGCCCTCTCCCAAACCCAGGGGGATGTCCCTACCGTGGGATGGTCGGACAACTTCAGTAGTTAAAAATACGTAACCTGTAAGAGATGCATCCTGGTACTTTGAGCATTCTGTGAAATGAAATGGAACTCTCATCCTCTTTTTGATAGACCTTTCTTCTGGTGTTTCTCACCTACTCACTCTCTCAAAATAACATGTTCCCTATTTTCTGATGATGGTGAATCTTTCTATGTTTGTTCCATTGTTATTTTTGTGCATGCTGTGATGCTGGGCCTATCAGCTGCTACTACCATACATACACGAGTAAAAAAAACAGAAGCGGAAAAAATCCTTCCAAACTTCATTTTTTAAGCCAGGCTGAACGAAATGTTTTGCGAGACCACAGGTTTGAACCAATAGTCTAAGAATAACCAAATTCATTAAATATATCAAGTTATTAAAGTCGAAAGGAGTGTCTGACCAGTCACGATGCACACTATTCTGCTAAATGTGTGAGTTAATTGTAGCTAGGGGAGGGAAAATTACAACCAATGTCATGTGCAAGGTATTGTTTTACTGAGACATAATTATTTGTGCTGATTTTGCTTGTACATATATTTTGTGTAAAGAATGGATATTCGGTTGATAAAAAAAATAGAAAAAAAGTAACCTATATCATTCTTGTTGCCTATTTCTCTCTAGATTCAAAATCTTGAGTTCACGGTTGTATTATGTGAGGTATGCTGAAGATCAATGTCAAAGGTCACACGAGGGCGCAAGACAGGACTGCACGAACAGGGTACACAGCATTGGAGATATCATCCATCTGGGCACAGGGCAGACTGTTAGAACTCACATAAAGAATATTACAGACCCTTTCACAGTGATCGAGTCAAGTCCAGCGAGTCCGAGTCCCTAGCATCCAAGACCAAGTCCTCAGCTTAGAGTCCAAGACCATGTCGAGTCCCCGATTCCTTATAAAAACTTGACATTCCAGCCAAAATGTACTGTCAGATTTTGCTGACGTATGTGTATGGGCCTCATTGGTTGCCTCATTGCTGTTATCTCAGTACTGTTAGCATGTTCACTACAGTGTGTTTGTGGGTTTTTTGCTTGCAAAAATTCAGTGAAGGACTCGAACAAAGACCGAATCCCTAGCATCCGAGACAGTCCTTCAAATTAGGTCTCGGGACAGAGACCCTCCATCACTAGTGCGCGGAGACAGGGACTGCAAGAACAGTGTGTACAGCAGTACCATTCATCTGGGCGCAGGGGAAGCTGTTGGAACTCCCCTAGAGAATATCGATATAGTGGCCTCGTTTCAGTCTTTAAAAACTGTGGAAGAGGTACTGTGCTGGGCTTATTGTCTTCAGGAAGACTGGTTGTCGCCCAAGCAGCGAGTCATCCCTCCTGCATCACCACCTGTGTCCTGCGGATAGACAATGTCAATGGGTGGGGCGCAGTGGGTTCCTCACGAGACCCACGGCCTGGAGCAGTCGAGGTAAAGTACTTTACTCAAGGATACAATGGAATAACATTTTTGACACGTCTGGAGATCGAACCCACAACCATATGATTGTTAGTCCAACGCCTAACCGACTCGGCCTCTAAGCCCTTCCACCACATATATATATCACCCACAATTAAAGTCGGATACTAGGTGAAATATATTGTTCCTAACGAGTTATGGCGATTGAAATATTCCCACTAAATTGTGTATGTTCCCGAAGTTTAGCCGCTGTGAGCATGCGCATTGGTTACTGTGAACTCCTTATTATGGACTGTTGCATACCATATCTTGCGCCTCGGTAGAGTGATTAAGCAGCACTGGTCTTGCCAAAGACCTAAAAATGGCATCTATACTCTGATGATAGCGCACTCATGAGTCATGGTTTGTCACCCTTTGTGTCTCGTCTGAATGGTGTTCAGGAAAAGACTTACGTCCATTGGATGAGGTCAATGAATGGTGATCCTGGGAGCAGGAGATCAAACCCCGTCTCGTTACTTCCGGGCTCTCTTCGTAAAGAGAAGGAGAGTTTCGCCAGTTGACTTCCACGCACATGGATGGGGCCTGAAGAATGTCTAATATCCTCGGTCAAACACTCTTCTGTGGAGGTCAGCATTACCCGAATGCAGCAAAAAAACAGGAACCTAATTCGCGTGGAGCAGAGATGAGGGAAATGTTCAAATAGGCGGCATTCGGATTGTAGAGATCAAGTCGGGTCCGATAGCTACTAAACTCGTATGAATGAGATAGAACGAACGGGTTCGTAAGTGGGCGTTGCTACATGACTGCTGACCTGCTGCTCTCTCCTTTGCATCTTTCTTCCGCTGAAACATCCCGAGCTGATTCGATTCACACGAAACTTGGCAGGTGTGGGCTATAGTTGGTCCCGAAAACTATGACGGCGACTTCAATGTCATTGGAGGTGAACTTGACGTAATTCATACAATCTGCGTAACTCTCTCGGATTTTAACCGAACTCGGTGGATGTAAACTATAGCTGGTCCTGGAAAACATGCCGGTCAAGTTCATCGTAGGTCAAATTTGCATAGGCATATAACCTATGCGATTTTCATAACTGTCGCATTTGATTGCAATTTGGTGGGTGTGACCTTTAGTTGGTGCTGAACATGAGGGTCATTTCAAGGTGATCGGAGGTCAACCAGACAACATTAATGCTATATTTTATTCCTTGCCGGAGGCAAAAGGAATCCATGCAATAATGCGGACATGTGTGTATATGTGCGCATGTGTCTCTGTTACGCCCCTCGTGAACACGATAATTAGTGAACGAAATGGTACGGTGACTCCATACGTGAGTAGGTTGGCCATATGGAGTAAATGATCCCAAATGTTCTGGGGTTCGGTTCAAGGTCATTTGGGGTCGACATAGGTAAACGTCTAAAAAAACTGTAAACACGAGGACTAGTGAACGAAAAGGTACAGAGACTTCATACTTGGTATATAGGTTGGTCATATGTTGTACATGATCCCTAGCTTATAGTTTCGAGGTTCGATCAAAGGTCATTAGGGGTCAATAGAGGTCAAAGTCTAACTATCCTTGTAAACACGATAATATGGACTACATGATCCCTATCGTTTTTGGGGTCGGTTCAGAGTCATTCAACAGAGGTCAAAGTATAAAAACCCAAGGTCACTTGAGGTAAACAGAAGTCAGTATAAAGTCCTTGTAAACATGAAACCTAGTGAACAAAAAGGTGCATAGACTACATACTTGGTTAGTAGTCTGGATCGGGTCAGTTGCAAAGTCATCTGAGTTGAGAAGAGGTTAAAGTCTTACAACCTTGTCAACACGATAACTAGTGAACGAAAAGGTGCGGAAACTCCATACTTGGTCTGTATGTTGGCCATGGAGTACATAATCCCTTGGAGTCTTCGTCTGGTCCAAGGTGATCGTAACTGCAATGGATGTTTTCGGTAACAAGGTAAGGAATCACTGCGCATCGTTGCGTTCTTGTTCTAATCGAAAGACAATTATATTCATAATCAATGTGGGATTATGCCTACACGTGGACGGCCTATACTGCCTGCGCCGGCTTTCTAGTTTCTTCTGTTCCCGAACGAGTTGCCAATCGCTGTGCATGTTAGCATGCGCACTGATAACCGTGAACTGGCTTACTATATCATTCACCACTTCTAGGATCTTATGGTTCGCCCCCACCGCGTCCGCCGGATGGTTTTCGCGATAACTGTCTAACCTTCATCCGATTGATCTAACTTGACAGACATGGTCGCCCCAAAGAAATCTCAGATGGGTTCGAACGTTGGCTCTTGCTCCCTATTTTGCAGATTTCATGCAAATATCAAGTTTGCTCAATGGACAGAAACTCCACTAGGAGAAACATTGGACTCTATTTAACGAGATGGCCCACAAGATCACCTTGGGCCTCGAATCCCTGAACACGTTATATGTGCATCGGTACCCAATAATATTTACCAACCAATACGTACCATGATCTGATCATCATATTCAAACTCGAGGAGGAGAAGCATTTGGCTTATTTCCAGAAAATAGACCGGGCTGTATTCGAGGCCATGATATTTTTGAAGCGCTCTATAGGCTATAGGCAAGTCAGCGGCTTCATAGGGCGCTATAGAAGTGCGAGATAATATTATTGGTTTCATGCTATTTCAATTGGCTACAAACGATGAGAATGAGATTATACACAGAATCTTCCTGATAAGTAGGCCATACAGTCCGCTGCAAGCGTATCCGATCTATAGGCCTACGGCCCTACGTAGGCTACTGTGGTGATTGATGTGAGTGCATGTCAGCTAGGTGAAGAATTATACAATGCAGAAAACAAGTCCAAACAGACAACTGTGGGAGTGAACTGGAATAAATCAACGAAGCTCGACATCCTGCACACACTTCTTGAAGATAGCAAGGGATGTGATATTTATGAAATCCCAGGGCAGCTTATCCCATAAATTGGTAAGTTAATACTGTCTGGAAAGAATGAGTGCTGGGCCGTGGCAGTGATGGAAGACTCGAGACCGGTCTCGGTCCCGAGACCGATTTTGAAGGACTCGGTCTCGGATGCTAGGGACTCGATCTCATACTCGACCAAAAGTACTCGGTCCGGGACTCCGGGTCCTTGTCCGAGTCCTTCACTGATTTTTTGCAAGCAAATATCTTGGTTATTTGCACTCATAACAACACAAAAGTAGTGTAGTGAACATGCAAACACCACTAAAATAACAATAATAGTGGTGCAGCCTACACCTCGTGGCCTTGACAGAACCTATTTGTGTTTTTTTAGTAGCTTAAGCCATGTAGGGCCATTCAAACACATCACTGAAATCTGATAGTACATTTTTACTTGAATGCCGATATTTTATAAGGACTCGAGGACTCGACTCGTGACGAGGTCTCGCAGCTAATGACTCGGTCTTGAACTCGGATGCTAGGGTCTCGGACTCGGATTGGCTGGACTCGACTTCATCACTGAGTGCTGGTAGGCTGATACATGTCCATAGTGTGGCCGGGAACCAGGTATCGCATGTTGTGACCCCCGAGTCTAAGAGTAGCATTAATAGGACGCATCAAGAAGGAGTGAGGGACGTCAACTAACTCGTGAACATTACTGTAGTCTTCTTCATCTGGCAGAGTGTCTATTGAACGAGGCAGGTTACGCTACTGGTATATAACCATCAAATTCGCGGCTAATTGCCTTCCATATTTTGACGGATGTTGCTCGCTGTAGCAGAGTTCCAAACAGCTGCTGGAGTATAGCCTACTCCAGAATTAGGAGGAGACATGGTAGTTGTTGAAAAAAATATTGACCGCGTTCTTATCAAATCAAGCGTATGGTATTTATAGGCCTGATAGCATCATGGCAAATGATTACTCTAATTAGGGAGGCAAAGTCCACAGTTTAATAGCCTACTTCGTAATAATAGCCTACTCATCTTGCGTAAACAATCACGTGTAGGTTATTTACATCAAGATCAGGTTCAGTAACAGTTCACACTGGCAGTATTTTCCACTCAATGTGACCCGAAGAGCGCATGCCCCGGCAGACCGATGGAGGAGCAGGATGACAGGTGGATGAACAGATTAGATGTCCATATGAGCCTTCTTAATATAGATATATTTCTCAAGTTTCAAGGCAAACTTAAAGTAATGGTAAAATTCCTCGATTCTAGGCTTTCTCTTGCCCAGCTTGCTTTTAAAAATGAACAATTCCATATGTGACAATTATAAGGGAGATATGAACATTCTCCATAACCCAAAAAATATGTCTTTCCTCGAGTGTATTTAGAATTTTGCTTTCCGAGTCTAAAATAAATGTGGATGTATGAATACAATTCCAAAATATGTTCAAGAGTTTCAGTTTCCGTTCTACAAAAAATACATAGATCAGACTCGTTTCTCCCTATTTGTTTGTGGGTTGAATCCGATGCGAAAATTTAAACTGAAATCATTGGATTCTTAACTCAGACGTAGAACACCATGGTATTCTAAACACGGCGATTGCCGACAAGTGTCTCGCCTAGTTGCGCGATCAGTGTTTTTTTCTATAAGTCCCACAGATAAATTATTGGGAGGAATT
>JAUOBX010487299.1:0-10223 GCA_032360705.1 Eupentacta quinquesemita
GCTAACCGTGCAGCCTTAGTTACGACCGCATATCACTTCAGGTCGTAAGAAAAAAACAGTGCTGAATAATGGTACGACCAGAAATGGAACAAATTCCTTCGGGAATTCAATACCAACAATTTGTTGCACCAAGCAATCGACTATTTCCTGGGCAAGTTCTACACGAAAAGTTTGGAACGACTCATGACTGAACGTAAACAGTAACACCCTGACAGCTTGCCAAGTATGCTCGGAAGTCCCTGGGAGCCTGCATAGTCAGACTAGTCCTTGAACATGACTTTAGTATGTTACAAGTACCCTCCACATTACACAGGTATGTGTAACATTGCATAATCAGTGTTCAGTTGGTGAACTAAGCCTGGACGAGCTACCCTGGATTACATGTGCGTTTCGATGCAGTGAATTAACTCACTCAAAACTGCTGTACAGTGTTTGTCACGCTTCTGTTTGCTGTGTAATAGTACATGCAGTGCAGTGCAGTGTTTGCATGTCATTGTGCAGTGCGCAACATTCACGGTCGTCAGTCAATATGCAGTTTTTGCTTTGAAGTTGGCACAATTTATTTGGCAGAATATTGTTGTATCGTGATCATCGCAATTTTTATTGCGAGTCGTGAGTGACCATCCATGAAAACAAACTATTGTTTCCGAAATGAATCAATGTCAAAAGATGGGCTAAACAACTTTCCTGACACGACCGAAAGTCTGAAAGTTATTACAAACTTTCCGAGTGAAAGAAAAAAAAATCCCGCTAAAGAGGTACAACCTCTTCTCAGACAAAACGCAAACCCTGGGCCCCAACCATTTTGACTGCGAAGACATTTTTTGTGTATCGATACCAAATTAACAATGACTGTGTTCGAACGAAATGGTTTAGGGACTCCATACCTGGTAAGTAGGTTGGCCATATGGAGTACATGATCGCTATTGTTTTTTGGTTTGGTTCAAGGTCGTTTTGGGTCATCAGAGGTCAGAGTCTAAAAACCTTGTAAATATGATTTATAACTGGTGAACGAAAAGATGCAGAAACTTCATAATTGGTATGTAGGTTGGCCATATGGAGTATATGATCCTGTTATTTGGGGGTTTATAAGGGGTTTAAAGTCTGAAAACCTTGTGAGCACGATAACTAGTGAACAAAAATAAAAAAGTTGCAGAGATTTCATACTCGGTATGTAGGTTGGCCATATGGAAACTGGAGTACATGATCCCTATCGTTCTGGGGTCATTTGGTGTCAACAGAGGTCAAAGTCTAAAAAAGGTGTAAACACGATAACTAGTGAACGAAAAGGTGCAGGGACTTCATAATAGTTGGTATGTAGGATGGTCGTATGGAGTACATGATCCCAGGGCACAAAATAAGGATCCAAAAGTGCACAGCCAAATTGGCTGAAACTGCCTAAAATGGCCATGGAACTGTGTTGTTCTGTAGGAGATTTTTAGGGGCACCACGGCCATCAGTAGGGGCACCGACGGCCAATGGCTATCGGTGCCGTCGGTTATTTCGAGCCCTGTGATCCCTATCGATTTTGGTTCTGTATGAGGTCATTTGGGATCAACAGAGGTCAAAGTCTTAAAACTCCAAACACGATGACTAGTGAACGAGAGATTTCATACTTGGTATGTAGATTGGCCATATGGAGTACACATTGATTCTTCGTCTGGTTCAAGGTGATTGTAACTGTGTTGGAATTCCATTTAGCAACAAGGTGAGGAATCACTATGCATGGTTGCATTTTATTAATTTATCATTCATTGCATCCACCTAGGGCCCAGGAGATTCAGCATTTTGAAACTGCAAATTTTGCGTGCAATTTTCACAAATTCCGGGCAGTGCCCCATGCAACTGCATGGCAACAAACATTGTGTTACCTGAGTATGTGACAGAGGATTGACATATAATACTAGTTATGTTGGTTCTGTGGTTGAATAGTGGACAGAGCATGGGGATGCAGTGCAGATGCATGACTGTACAGCACATATAGCACAATGTATAATGGGAATTTTTGAATTTTTGTCAAGATATAGACCTAGCCATCAGTGGCTGAGTATTCCATTCCCAGTGCTGCTCACTGTGGTACCTATCCAAGGCCAGCCATATTACTGTAGATTAGTTTCTAGTGCAAATAGGATCTGGTTTGGAAGTGACTGCATCACATTAGATGTGTTCAACCACTCTGTGCTGAGTAATACAGTATGGTTTGATACTTTGACCCTTATCTGGCTTCTGCTCCCCAGGTGGTGGGTACTGTGGTGGCCAGATTGTACAACATGATTGGGCTATGATGATGTGATAACTACAGTACTGTAGGTCTGTCCATGAAACCACTCTGTCTGGCAATAATACCAACAGGTCATGCATAGCCTCATAAAAAATACTCATCCCAGGGAGAACTGGATCTGTTTAGGATGATGAAATCTAAATATCATGATATTTAAAGTGACACTATTATGGGAAATATGAGGTACTGAATTTGAATCGGTACCCTTTTATAGGGCATGGTGTTCTGCTGACTTGATCATTATGCATGTACTTGTGGTAGGTTCATAATGACCAACCATGGTATAGTGTGTGTACTGTATTGGTCCAGAGGGTCAACCTTTCACCAGCCCATTCCCTTGGCCATGCAGTAAGATTATACACTAATAATAAACTGCCATGATTAGGCTGGTCTCTACTGTGTACTGCTTGTGTTGTAGTGTCAACAACTCAAACAAGCTCTATTTGGATGGTCCTTTTATACAATTTTCATTGTGTAACTTGCCATGGGTGCTAAAATATCAATTAGGGGCCCTCAATCAAATCAATTCATTTAAATAATTTAATTTCATGAGCTTTTTTTGCTGATATAAACTTACCGTACTTGTTGACTCGAACTGCCTTACCCATTTCTCATTACAGTTGTGTGTAGTGCCCCCCTATTTTGCAGATTAAGGTGAATTCATACCCTGTGAACTCCAGTCTCCAATCAATACCCTTTACTTGCCCTGTTATCATTTCCCCCATGTGAATTCTCCACTACGGAAGTAATTAAAGCTGTCTGGCAGGCATGGTAATCAAGTGTTGCCATTGGCTGAGGCAGGGGAAACAGCTGACTCAATCCCACAGTCCTTGTCACACCTGTTGGAGGCTCTCTATTGCTTTCCATTCAGCTGTAGGCTCATGACCTACTGTAGGATCTGGTACAGTATACAGCTCAGTGATTGCCATGCTATTGAAATTGCTGTGGTCAATTTCATGCATGCTTGTTTGCATCTGCCTGCAGTACACCCCATACTGTATTTGGTATAGTACCATTCCTATAGGTAATGAATAGTGATCAGCTGCTGGCTTTGTTCCCTAATGATTGGTCAGTAGGTGGTAATAGTAACATCTGTTTCAAGATGGATGTACCTATTGTATGATCAGAATCAAACAAAGTAAGATGTGGGGTGTAAATAATTGCTAGGTGTGGTGCAAAATGATCATACACACTTAATAAAACATGTAGACCAATATTACCCAATCACAAATCCAAAGAGAAGTCCAATGTTCACAAAATTGTCCCCAATCGATGACGTCATCGCCCAGTATAGCGTTTTCACTCATTTCGCGAGATGTTTTCACCGGACAACCAACTTCTTAGGCAGGTTTCTCCACAACGGTCCACCCAATTTTTACGGGAAATGTGGGTGGGTAGCTGAGAAATTGCTCTATAATATATATATCGGGGATAAAAAGCTCCATTTCATGAGGCCTTTGAACAGTATCATCATAAATTTGTCTAATCAGTCTCCAAGGTAGTTTAATTGATTGAGCTTACAATTTATGTAGCACATTAAATCCTTAGAAATATACCAGAATTTGTTATTATATCTGACTATAAAAATTAGGTGCTGAATGATCTGATATGCCCACTGCCATCACATCTGGATCATATAGCTTTCTCAGGTTGATAATGACTGGAGGTGTGTTCCGTAATTGTAGATTCGGAATTAAATCTTTGGCTCTTGCTGGTATTAATGGACTAACAAGTAGTGAACAGTGCAAAGGCAAGGAACAGCTTAAACTAGACTTGATGACTTGCTCTACAAGTACAATGTGGCACACTGGGAACAAACCCATAAGTCATGATTTATAGTAGTTGTATGGGTTGGGTGGGACGTGTTGTTGTAATCACACTGATAAAGAACTGGTGTCCAGCCTATTAATTTCCAATTTTCCAACAGTCAGAGTAAAAAACTGATAATAAGCCCGGAGACTAATTTTGAGCAATCCACAGCGTTCAAAATGGAACAAATAAATGGCAAAGTGTGTTAGTTTCAGTTTGTCAGTGCTTCCCAAATGCCATTCATGTTCATCTGTTTTCCCACTCCAATCAATTACTAAAGCTATGAGTTTTAATCATTAGTTTGCCTTGTCACTGCAGGATATCCAAGCTAACAGCTGTGGAGCTGCCTGAGTGGGTCTGGGTACATGGTATGCAGTAACACTCTCACCACTGATCAGTAGGGGGCTGTTTTGATTGTTCGCCCACTCCCTGTGTTGTGGGACATAGCCTAAATAATCCAATGAGAACAATACTAAGAGAAACTAGGTATCAACTTTCCTGATATGGTGGTGAACAGCAAAGCCAGTGTAGTGAGTGTATTCTGGTTTGTGGTTTATAATCTGAGAGAATCTAATGAGAGTGTCCGTTAATTAGCTTCCTCATGTGTATAGAGGCCATACAGTGGTTCTGCATTATTGAGGATTTTTTGTTGGGTAGTTTATACTGCTAGTGACAAAACACATTTGTTACATTTATGCAGTAAATTACAGTTGCAATGAATTTGGAATTTGTATGGATCGTTATAACACTTCAATATTTTTTGGAATATACCATATTGCCTATATAACCACTAGCCAGTTTATTCTAGGGGATATGAATGACCTATAATAGGGATTTTGATATCATGAAGCCCAAATTTTCACAACAATATTCTCCCAATAGTATTATGCAAATTGTAAAAACAATTACTTGCATTAATATAAGAGTTTAGTGTTCGGAAAATATTTGGTGTGCAAACAGCAAAGGGCATACAGGTATCTATTATTCTTATCGTATCTCCATTTGAATAAATAGACAAACAAATCAACTCTGAGCCAACCTATTGTCCTTATTGATGGATCATGTTTGTTTTCAGTAGTTCACAGCAATCAAGATTCTTGGTCACATATCAGGACAAGACTTCAAAGCGAAATCCGAAAATAAAATAATTGATCAATGAATTGTAAAAACCCTGATATAGATGTGACCAACTTGTTAATGCACATACAGTCTTGGGAGAATAACTGGTCAAGTCACTGGGACGTCTACCAATGTGTGTCATTTGCAATATATGCCAAAAAAATATCATGTTTCAAGACCAAGTTGAGACTAGCAGTTCACAAACTCTGGATGATGTTTCCACAAATTATTAATATAATGGACTATTCACACTATGGAAATGTTGCTCTTAAACTAAAACGGGACAGTACACATAATTCAGATAGACTATGTAACTATGTGTATGACGTTTGTGGAAATAGCAGGTACATCCAGGGAAATACATCAAAATGCCAGTGAGCCTATGTGTACCATACAGTAGGTGCCTTAGTTTATCATATTTCTCCCACTGATAACAGCTCCCAGCATACCACTGTATAGTCCTAATACAGGAAGGAAGTGACTTATCCTAGTTGATGTCTGGGAGGTGTGTCTGGTGTGGGTCATGTTCTCCTTACAGCCCTGTCTGTGACCAGTAGTTGACAGGAAAGTCTCTCACCAAGAACCAAAGGGTGCCTATGCACTACTGTTGCTCCTTGCCATTCCCTGCTCTGTAGTTTCGATATCCACTGTGTATGGGAAGAAATTCAGATTTCAAATACATTCATGTAGGCTATAATCGGCAAAACAATGAAATAAAAATAAAATTAGGCTGTATTCGTAATTTCACGTATGAACTTGGAGACACTGGCTGCTTGACTCACACGGTTATCTTACAGGGTCACTTTTTCAAGATAGCATGGCATGCGTAGTTTGAATACAGTAAATTCTTGGCATGACAGATCACTTACTATTTGCTAAAAATTCCAAAACATTGTTTGAATGTCATTTCCAATGATGCTGACATTTACAGTTGAGGTTATGCCAACCAGAGATTGGGCCATCCCTGTTTAGCAAACAAATGCAACCTTTTACATTCCCAGGATCAACAGTCACTTTCAGGTGAGCCTGAGTGGAATGGCAGGATTGGTGCTAGCTGAGTCTAAGATTGTAAGAATGCATGCCAAAGCTTCAGGTGATATGTTTGCTTCAGTTCATGAATCTGAGCAGTCTGTGTTCACATGTGCATGAAACCTTCTAGCAATGATAACTTAACCCAGGGAGTCGGGTTTTGTCATGTACAGCAGAACTTGCTAAAGCTGACATTTGGCAATTCATGAATCATGTGTGCTCCTTAATGAATTTGTGTCAGGTAAATTCGCTCAACAGAGGACAGAGGTTGGTGGTATCCTCATAATACACATTACACAGTATGTCCAGATTGTTAATATTATCATAGGTTCAAATGATACTGCCAGCGTCAGTATCCTGAACATCTGCTACTGTAATGTTTTAGTACAATAGTAGACCAAAGTGATTTCTAACAACACCCTGCACTCACCCTCACTCCATATCAAACAACAGTGAATTAGTCAACTGTGTTTGCTAGGGGGGTTGGACAGTTTGCTCAATAAATTGTAAGTTCTGGGAATAATAAACAGTGCTCCATGGTCAGTGTTTGA
The DNA here is from genome assembly GCA_032360705.1 of Eupentacta quinquesemita. Lineage (NCBI taxonomy): Eukaryota > Metazoa > Echinodermata > Holothuroidea > Dendrochirotida > Sclerodactylidae > Eupentacta > Eupentacta quinquesemita. The sequence goes on from JAUOBX010487299.1 coordinate 6,790, forward strand.
CTACCAGCCACAACTACAGTATAAATATGAGGAATAATATATATAGTGGCCATTTTAATAGCCCTGGTTTGAACCCTAACCACGTCCACATAGGCTAGGCTACCTAATACTATATGGGAATGCCATGACTCCTTGTATGAAATGGAATACTGTGTAAATTCATTCCTGAAATCTCTAGGTTCATTTCTGAGCGTTTTGTATGTTATAGCATCTGATACCCAGTGTATTTTATGGGGCAATCACTGTTTTGTTACACGCAGTTCACACATTTCATTAGTTCTCTACGCCTTTTGTGTCAATTCACACAGTTTGTAAGACCTTCCCAGTCTTTACTGTGTATCAATAGGTGTTACTGCCAGCCACTCAATTATGTTTCACCAGACATACAGCTTGTGTCCTAGTACTATTGGTGTCTATGAGTATTGGTATGGTAGGGACACACCCCCTAAGAACACACCATGCTGGGCTGGGTTCAATTTACTATGTGTGTCTGGGCTGTTGGGGTTTCTTAGCTGACACTCACTCCACTTGAAGGTTCTGATTGCATCCTGAAGGCAAATGTAGAACATAATGACTGCAAGGCATAAGTGGGGACTCAATGGCATAAATGACTTTGTTATAGCCTATAGTCTTGGCAAGGTTTCGGCATAGTTTGTTTGTACAAATCCATAGCTATGCAAATTGTATCAATAGCCACTATGATGAATATGTTCTGTACCATCTGTTCATTAGCAGCACAACTTGTGTACTGTAGGCTACCAAGGCTTGAAATAAGCGGGAGCCCAGGGGGCCGGGGCTAATAACCCCCAGAAATGCATCAATAACCCCTGGTCCCAATGGAATTTCATGAACCATGGGCTATTTTGGAACCTGAAAGCCCCTGGGTTCTCCAGTTGACCACATAAAATCTTAGCAGTGTAACATGTGCTACTGTGATCAATTTGTTGTGGGCAATGGAAAACCAACACTGTAGTGTGTGTAATAATGCATGTGAACTAGTTCTGTAGCATCCCTCATTTTACAGAAGACAAGAACAGAATTAGGCCCCTAGGGTGTACCAAAGTAGCTCCTGGTCTGAGGCAGGAATCTTTTTTTTGTCAGGGGGGCTCTTTTGAAATATTTTCATTAAAAAAAGCACTGGTGAACTAGGCCATGGGGCTTTTTTACGATGCACGGGCCCTTTTGGATTTCAAATCACTGTGAGGTGATCACAATTAGGTCGAAATGTATCAGAAGCATATTTTTTCAATCAATAATGAATTCTAACACAACTTGACATGCGCCAATTATATTGTAGGATGTGGGCACTGGAAGTCAGAACGTGAGCATGCAATTGCTCACTGACTAGATCAGCTGATTATCTATTTTCAGTGTGGTGTTGTGTGTTTGTCTTTCGTGGTTAAAACAACCTTGTACCCATTTGTTTTGCTGAACAATAGGAAGGGTCCAAAGATCACCCATCATTGGATAAGTTCCATGAAGTATTAAACAATGAAGCTTGTTTGTGTGATTGTAGACCTGATCAGTTGGTTGATGACTGGTTAGCACTCATGACAAGCCTTCCTAAGAACATGCCATCCTATTTCAGGTTGTTTTAGCCAGGTCCTATACAACTTTGACATCTGTTTTTCATTTTGCATTGATGTCACATATTATTTAGCAAAAATGGCTTGTTCTGCCAATGCAATTTGATGGTACCCCTGATCTGGGGTGAGACAATGAATCAGCAAAGTTGTTCTTATTGTGTACTTTGTAAGTTCATAATGACATGAAGCCCACCCTTATTCTGTTCTCCACTTGGATGGCAATGGTCACCATTCACTGAGCCTGAACCATTATGGTAGTTTACAATGGAGGTAATGACTCTCATGGCTAAGTCCCAGTACTAGTAAATTAGCTCTCATCACCATCCAACTCGCACAGAGCGAAGCATTCCTCTGCAACAGTACTCCATACATGCTCACATCAGTTACCATTGCTGCTTGAGATAGAGAGCTAAATTGTAAGTCAAAGTGATTGATCTTGATTCTCCAGCCAATTACATGTAGGCTGGCTAATAGGCAGTGAGGTGCCAAGAGGAGTTCAAAGACTGGCTGCTGGAGTATGGCAAAGAGCTGAGAAGGATGTGCCGGCTCCTACATGGTTAGTCACTCAGTCATTGTTCCAATCATATGTACAGACCTATACTGTTTTGAGGCACTTTACCTTAAAATCTGCCAATATTCTGTAATTTTTTACAGCCTCTTGCAGATCAGCTGGAAGGCCTTCATAGTCATAACATCAGTGACCTACTGGATGACCCTCTGGATGACCCATTGTTGTCAGACCATCTACCCTACGATGATCTATCAGATGACTCGCTATCACCAAACCCATACATCCAATCAGATCACTGCTACTCCATGGCCAACGAAATTGACTCGCCTTTCTTCAGGACCATCAAAATGGAACGTGAGTCTCAGAGCTTTCGATGTAAGACAAATCAGGTCCTGTCCTGAAGCGCTTGTGAAGGTGTTTGTGTCCAGGTTTCAATGTGGTGCACTACAGGGAGCTGTTCTGGATTAGTCCAGATGAAGTCGGTCAGCTGTTGGACTTCAAAAACTTCCACGCTGTCGTGAGATAGGATCTGAGAGAGTGGTCAGAGGTTCACTGGTTGTTGGCAGATTGGGACATATAAATGTCAATCATGCCGGTAACAGTATAACCCGGCCTTGATATCATCTGAGCACTAGAAAAGGCAGGTTATCTCTGGGGACTATCCACAACCAATGCTGCCAGGGTTCCTTGATGAGCCTTCAGCGGCTTCCTGAACCACAGTCATTATAAAAAATGGAAAAATAAAAATAATCAGTACAATAGAGGGTGGTGGCCATGTATGTTGTGAGTTTGTGACATGTTTGCCACTAACTTCAGCGCTTCTCAAAAAATATATCCAATGAATAGTGGTGACTGGTGAGTGAGACCAAGGTTTGGAATCTTCTTTGGAAAAATGTGTAATATTACTTGCCAAAATGCCTGGAACACTTTTGATAATAGTTTTTCCAAGGTGAAAAGGTATTGTAATTGTCAAGAGAAGTTGAAAACATTGCTGTTATCTAGCTAACTTTGAGAGAATGGGTTAGTGGACTGGATAACTCTGAATGTCATGTTAATGATAATTTATGTTTTTTTCTCAGCGGAAGACGAACTTGACAACGAGTTCATTGACGTTCTGCCGGTCTCTGGGGAGGAGTCGCAGCCGATTTCACTCCTGAAGAACGACACCCCGATGGACCTCTCCACTCAGAGGGTGGTCCTGAAGGAACCACTCTACCCCCGGCTGAAGCCCAGGGCCGTACAACGGGCCCTGGTCCTCAGCCCACTCAGCAAGCTGAATGTTCCACGCCTCAAGACAGATCTCCTGACAGATGACTCCGGTAAGATACAGAAGATCA
>JAUOBX010487410.1:0-10222 GCA_032360705.1 Eupentacta quinquesemita
CCATATCGAAAAACGAAATAAATCGGACGATAAATCGGATAGCTCTCCGATAAATACAAACTGGGTGAAGATCTCGATTTGGGGATGGGCGATTTCACATCGAATTAGTTACACACATAGCGAATAAGGTCCTTTATCATTGTCACTGTGTATATCCGCCATAATGAAAAGAGACTATCATTCGTGAGCCAAAAATAAAACAAATCGGATCGTTGCACTCAAGTACGATATCGTTGCAGTGTGACCGGGGCTTAACACAGGGCACGCTTCGAAACCGGGCTCTTCATGTGACTCGGGGTGTGACTCAGGCCTGCCGATTGACGAATTGAGCTGATAGTAGGCGTAATAGTAACACTAACACTAACAAGTACCATCCCCGTAATGTCCAACTTTTCTGCATCATGATTGATTCGTGCACTAAGACCTCGCCAAATTGCAACTGCGAGAACAGCCACCTCTGGAAAAATGTTCGGTGGTGAGTCGAACCCCAAACTGATTCATGCCAATCATTTATACATCTACGATCATCACTTATACCGATGGGATACTCTTCCGATACTCTTCCACTCTTCCGATAGGCAACTCGACGGACTAGCATTCGCATCATACTGGTAGGTATGGAATGCATACTTTAAGATGGTTCTGGTCGAATTTGTTTGAACGCGAAGGGTTGTGTACCAGTAACATAAAAAAAAGAATGTGTCGAAAGCATACACGTATTTTTTATTTTCATTAGTCAGCTGCTTGTGAGCTTGATCAGTTTTGGCATTCCATGTCAGATTTCACTTTTGTTTAATGACATGAGGGTATTGAGCATATGAAGCACTGAACATTGTGTCTTTTGCATTGTCGACTTGTGGTAGAAGGCAAATGGCAAATTGAATGAAATAAACTTTTTTGTTAGGTGTGTTGCAGAAGAGTGCAATTGACGTTGTAGCTGTCTTTACAGGAACGATCTTGGTCATGACCCAACATCCAACAACTTATTCCGAATGGTCGCATGGTCGAAAGATCACATTAGATATAAATGTAAAATGGGGCCAGAGTAGGTCACCAGATGCAGTTGACACAAATAAACAGATAAGTTCATCAGGCGATCCCTCCCAAATGTTCCGAGCTGGGTGTCATTGACTTCTGTACTTCTGGTTTGCGTCAGCGAGACGAATCTGAGCCCGCGTCACATCAAATAATCCATGTCAATCGAGTACAAGACAGGTCACTTCATGCATCTTATAGCACAGTACATGCTGATGAAACATTCCAAAGTTTATCCTCCAGTGACATTGAATTACTTTACTATCACCGAAAAAACTTTCCTCATTGACATATTCACAACCCACACACCTAATGTTAATTTATTGCATGTTTTCCAGACATCGCGCTTACTTATTTTTATGTTTCGTCCTCGATGACCTCGAATGACCTCAAACTAAGCCCAAACAATAGGGTCCATTCTCATCATAGACTCCACCCACTGAACAAAATTGATCTTGATACAACTACGAGTGAGGATGTGTCACTGTCACATGGACACATTCAACAAGTACACACACACACATCATACACATGACAGAAACACACACACATATAACACATACACACACACATATCCACGCCTGCTTGACAATGGCCGCAATATATTTCTTTTGCCTTTGACAAGGAATCAGAAAGTAGTGCGTTATCCAATACTGTGTATCATCGTGAATGTACCGGTAACCATAGTTACTGTTACTGGCCCTCCCCACCCCCCTCTATTATAATGAATGTAAGTCTATATGAGTGCCAGTGGTAACTTTACTAGACGCGTGGTTCCGACAAGGGTTTCCCACAAGTCTGCAAACAACATCCCCTTCAACGGAACACTTTATGCATGACCCAAACATCGAAACATGGATGTCATAAAATCGGAAGTCAATGTGTTAATGTCGCTCAGGTCAATTGATAAGGGTTTTGTTGACAAGGCCGTCTTGTGTCTGACGGGGTTATTTCAGTTCAGAAGTTTAGTGTGTTTTCATTGTTTTGGGCACATTTTACTGCCACACTCGCGGAATGTCTGGGACGCTGCCCACCCAAAATACAAGATATCCCCCATTCCTAACGATAACCCTAATCCCGTAACTAGTCCACAATCCTGACAATAGAGAACAGTCAATACCAGGAATAGAGTCAAAACAAATCCCGCATCCACTGTACATCAACTAGAATGCCTACCGGTAGGTCGTTACCACAAAATGTCCCTTGCTGGGATAAGTGGCGGCTACTGGTGGAGAACGCTCCCGTGTCTGCGCCTTTGCAAATGAAGCAAGCGCCGGTGAGTTCACCAGCGGCCAGTGGTCAAGATTGAACCCGGAGTCCGGTCGGGCCGGGTAGGACAGTCAGACGCAGAAGAGCAGCCGAGCGGCATTACTGACGCTTGGCAATACAGAGAGGTTCCGGCTTATTCGGCTTCGATTCCAGCACCCACCGTCGAACGTTTTTCTCCAGAATGGCTGTTCTTACAGTTCCATCTGGCAGGGTCTTGGTGTCAGGGTTCAGCTGTGGTGTAGTAGGCTCGGTGAATATGTGGGTTGTTGTGTATTAGTTGCGATAAATATCTTCGCTCCGCTGTACGCAGTTGCCGTGGTTCCGTTGAACTTAAAAAACAAAAAAACTTCCGCTCTCCAGAAGCTGAGAAAGTAGTTAGATCCTGGGTTCGTGGTAGCCCGTTGGATGGGGACGTACCATGGCGGTCCCGGGAGCAGGTTGTGATTGGTTACACCGTTACAGTATATTCCTGCCTCGATATCATCATCGTTGAGAAGATAGGGCGAGGTATCGCCAGTGCTGATCCACGATGGATAAACGCGGCCTGAGTTCTTTGGTGACCCGTAGCTTCATGGACCCGTAGCATTCAAATCGGACTCTCGGTTCTGTGGCCCTGGTCAGGAGCAAGGTGAAATGCACGTTACACACAAAGGTCAAGGGTTGCACGTGAACAATAGGATATTCGGGAAAAGTGTGCAGTGTGATGGGTTTACCTATGGTTCTACCTGAATTCACCTGCATGACCATCTTCACCAAGTAACTACGTCCTCTGGGAATTCATTTCTTCATCCTTGGTGTTCCAAATACGGTGTCAAGGTTTCTAGTCGACTGAACATACACAAAATATGGTGACTATGACTAACTTGCACACCTGTGATGCTAGTGTGGTTCTTCGCATGCTAAGGCCGATAATCGATCACATATTATGATCCGAGCTGTGGTTCAGTGGTTGCGATAAAATCCTGCAATCATGAGGTCGTGGGATCGATTCCCGCTCGGGACATTAGAATTGTCATCCAGTTTTCTGGGGCTCAGTGAAGTTTCTGTTATCCCTCGATCATGGACGTTAACTTGTGCGTGAGTTTGCGCGAAACTGGCCCCTGGACTGCCAGCTTGGCGCCTATATCCCAATAGGGAGTTCACTGAGTTCCGGCAAGAGAGAATCAATGAAAACAGACGAACAAAAAGAAAGATAAAAAACCAGACCGTTAGTTATGTGCGATGAAGCCACGCCTGATACTCTCTGTGGGTAACTTGTTTTTGTTGCGCCTTGCCATGGGTCGGCCCATGATATGCGCGGAGAACAACACGCGAATAGCAAGCTTTTGAGGGGTTGCACACGCGCGGGTATTCCATCGTCGTGTGAACATATCTAACACTGTATGCGTGTCGTTCGCATAGGTTTCCATCGTAGCATATTTTCAGACAACATATGAACTATGATATATGACGGACTGTTCAAAGATGATGTTCCGTCTCAAAATATGAATTAATGACGTCACGGAATCTGAGTCGTCATTCTGTTCACTTGACCTCTTATCCAGCGATGAACATTGGCCGGTATTGAATCAGTTATATCGTCACTATGATGAATCATCGTAACATTCGTTGCGATATAGTGTGGGAGTGGGACGATTGTTTGCACACTGACTATAGTCCATCATTCATGCGGGTGATGCGAGACAATTTTGCCTCCTAGATAAATATAATGACCATGCGGGACAAAATACAGCATTCGTGTCAATGCATAATCCGCAGCCCCGATACAAATTGGAATCAATTTCGCGGTTATGTCATGCAAACGGCAGCGTCTAATAATAATATTCGACGGCGATTCGAGACGATTCCCCACTTCTAACCCTCAAACCTGCATATTCATACGTCCTCCCAGCTCTACCCGCCGGCTCGATGGAGGCCCACACAACCGGATCGCTCAAACACGTCTCTTGGGACTAGTGCACCCATGATACTGTATGGCAGCGGCGCACTACTGGCCCATCGGGAGGACCGATCGATGGGTATATCGCCGTAGCACTTGGATCGATGTGCCCTGTATGGTTGGTCGTGTGGCATTCTTACCCATACGGTCAGCCATATCAGTGTGCAGCCTCCCCAGCCGTATACAAAAGTTGAGTCCCGAAGGCAATACTGATTTTCTCGGATAAGTTAATCTCACCTGTGTTTTGATCGTGAGTGCAGAAAATAGCACCGCGTTGCATACAGTTTGACATCGGCATGAGGGTAGCACCCGTCTGTCCCTACTCAATTTTATTGATGGCTCCGGCCTTGGTAATAACTATTGTTGATCAGTGTATGGTTGTTGAGCTGTCAGACATGCCACTAAAATCAGCAGGGGGTGAAGCTGCTCTGAGAATGTTTCACACCGGGGCAGTACGCGTAATGTGATACCTGAACATGCTCCGAAATTGGTCGTTTCTCGCGGTTCACACAGTCTGTCTGTCTGTCTGTCTGTATTGACGAGAGAATGAGGCTTCATTTTAGTTACTATTACTGTATTACTAACCTCTATTCTAACATTTGGTATTCCTTGTAGACCTTTCGCCCAGTCCGGCGGTGAGTATGGGAGCAGTCGTTTCTTACTGTGGGCTCTCATCAGTTCGCCACTGTTCCTGTTATCCGCGAGTTCATCTTCAGAATGGACCAGTGTACTGCGAGTAGGAGGAGAGCTAGACATCGTACTGAATGTTACTCCTCTGGACGGGACCAAGTGTTTGATGGCGAATCTACAGTGGAGATAAGGCCAGCGGTGAATAAATTGTAAATGTTCAGCCGATGCAGTCATACAGTTGTATCGATATCCGAATTGACCCTCAGTCTTCTGAAAAACAAGCCTCATCATCGCCCTCTTCCTAACTGAAACTAAGACCGCCCTCAGACTCACTCCAGCTAAAATCCAGATGAAATTTCTCCACACCTCAAAGGTCCTGGGTATGAACCCCCTATACCCGCTTCCTTCCATTATAGTGGGGTATGTGCTTTCGTGCGCTGCGTTGTGCAGGATACTTGTCTGAAAGATATCTTTAACTCCAACTCCTCTGGCTCAAGTTCATCCGAGGCAGTATAACTAAACTAAGCATGGCTGTGTTCTCCATCGTTTTCCCAACTCACCGGCGGACCGGCTGTTGTTCCTCTTTTCGAAAACCTCGCTATTTGTCTTGAGCGTATCCATTCTTCTTCTCCTACCGCTGAATTTCTTTCCTTGAAGACTTCAATGCTCACACTCCTGACTGGCTCCCTTTATCTTCTTCACTACTGATGCTGCTGGATAAATCTATTCTTGATGACGGTGTGTCTATTTTTTGGGAGTCAATCACCTGAAACAGGAATGGCATGCAAACAGGCTTTTTAATAAATGCATTCCCATGAAAAACATTATTTGAGGAATCGATCACACAATTGAGCAAAGAAAACACACAACATAATCAGCGATTGTCATGATTTTGGACTAAAAGGACAACCGTTCAATTTATTTCCATACAATACCGGGAAAAAGTGAATTCTACTGGAAAAGGGGAATGTAATCAAGTGTGTCACTACTTACACCATGGACCACTCATACAGCGATATAAACCACCGTTAAATCGTCTTTGGAATAGGATGTCGCACTGTCCTGGCTGCCTCGGTGATTCAGTGCACGTAAAATGGTATTATTAATCACACGTGTAGTACTTTGCGTGCACTCTACTTGGGGCCTGCTCCACTGATCAGATAGCAGCAGTTCGATAATCTGATGATACCCTTAGATGATACGCACAAACCCGCCTATATATATGTACATCCAGACATCCAAGGCCAACTGGAATGTAAAGGGTGGCGCGACAAATCCAGGCATCACCCAAATTCACTATGGGTTCCGTAGTTCAAGTACACTCGGGGTTTTCCCTGCGGGTCAGATAGAGCTGATCACGGTGAAAATTGATGATCATTTCCAAAATGAGCTGGGTGTTTAGATGTGCTGCACGCACAAGTTTGCATCTGAGGCCGTTCAGAAGTAGTAAATTTATTTCAATCTGACTATAGAGCGCGCAGACAGAGCTTCCTCCACAGTGAATAATTTGATAACACTTGGCCCCTCCTAAGAATACAAATATCTGGCTACATGCACTGGTGGTGCTCGATTTGCATATTTTGCCAACGAATCAGCTCCTAATAATAATAATAATAAAAGCGATTTGTATCGCGCACGTATCCAACCGTAAGGGTGCCCAAGGCGCGGGAGAAGAAAAGAAGATAAAGATATACACGTGTCAATTGATATTACGAAAAGCGTGGCTAATATCAGCCTACTCTGGTGAAATGTGTGATTATTTTCCTAACGAGCTGGGTGCTTAAATGCACCAGTTAGGAATGGTAAAATCCTACGGGAGCGAACCACTTCCTTTCACCCCCATCAACTATTCCCCTCAGTATAGCACCGCCACTCAGTCGAAAAAATATAGTACCTCGGAATTTTAGAACCAGCCTCATCACAATACCCTAAACTTTCCTAAAGTCACCCTAGGTACAGGCCAGATGAAGTGAATTGAACATCTTTATTGTCCGTCACCGGAGGTTCCTTGCACACTGGATTTCGAATGACAACAAGAGGGCAATCCACAGAGTTGCATATCTTATCGGCAGCGAAGTGATGGGCCAACTGGCCAACACAATCTGTCTCTCAAACTGATTCACTGTGAACAATATGCTGCACCCCGGATTGTATACCGTATATTACAATTGTAAGACTGATACTTGTTGCCTCAGTTTGAGGAAACATCCGAATTTGTTATCGTCACCTAGTTGCAGAGTTAAAATCATTTGAGATTTGAAATTCTGGAATATCATGAGAAAGGGCGAAAAAATTGCAATAATTTTTTCTCCAAATTAGGGAATTTCCCTAATTACCCCAAATTGAGGTGAAAATGGCGGAAAATTTGCCTAATTCTTAATTTGCCCTCAAATCAGGGAATTCCCCTAAAAATTATGCACTTATTCGAAATTTCCCAGATCGAGTGGAATTCTTGATTACGTGTCTTTCCACCTTGTTGCAAAGTTCTAAAGTATTCCAGCCTTGCAAGTCTTCAATATCGATCGGGGGAAAAATGCCCAGAAATTAGCCAAATTCACAATTTCCCCCCAAATCGGGGAATTCCCTTCCAAATTCTGCATTTGTTGAAATTTTTGCCCCAGATGAAGGGAAAATCTGTAATTCGTGTCTCCTCACCTTGTGGCAAAGTTTAATTTCATTCGAGCCTTGCAAGTGTTCAATATCACAAACAAATTCTGAAAATTTGCCAAACTCACAATTTCCCCTCAAATCAGGGAATTTCGCCCAAATTTCTGCATTTTTCGAAATTTTTGCCCCAAATTGAGGGTAATACTGTCTTTTGTGTATTTTCACCTTGTTGCGAAGTTTGAAACCATATTCGAGCTGTGTAATTCTTCAATATCATGAAAAATGTCCGAAAATTTGTGAAATTCACAATTTTCCCCCAAATCAGAGAATTCCCTCCAAAATTCTGCATTCTTAGGAATTTTTGCCCCAAATTGATGGGAATTCTGTTATTCGTGTCTTCAAACCTTGTTGCGAAGATTGAAATCATTCGGGCCGAAATCACAATTTGGGAATTAGGGAATTCCCCTCCAAATTCGGCATTTTTTGAAAATTGTGCCTAAATTCCGGAGGAACATGTATTGAGTGACCATTAACCCCTGTGTAAAAATTGGTTGGGTATTCCAAACTTGAGATATTTGGGAAAAACAACCCAACATCCGACGGACACACAAACACACACGCACACACACAGACACGCACACAAACGGAAACCATTTTGCTCGAACCTCGTTACTGGACAACTTGACACTCCTGGGTACCTCACAATAGAATACCCCTCAGTGCGAGTAACTCCCCCACTAGAAGTGTGACCATAGCAACCGTTGCTATGGCGACCAGCAGCAGTGAATATGGCTGAAATGGCAAACTGACTACAATATCTTATCCGCTCATTTGGGACCGATGAGATAATAATAATACAGATAAACAAACGAACATTTGGAGGGACAATATCCACTCAGTCACTCACAAAAACATAAATACTGAAAACAAAATAGACCTAAATCTATAGTCGGAGCAAAATGTACTAACCTATTCACCCCCACCACAATGTTGCACAAGATGTTATCTACGAACTTTGCTGAAGAAATGAATAGTCTGGAACAAATGACAGTAAATAACGAGATTTGCTACTGGGTGGAACACAGATACGCACCCCGGATCTGTTTAAATTTTATTTCTTCTAGTTGCCGGAGGGAATACAAGTTGATTCGTCTTCTTTTGAACATCATTTGTACGGTTTGACCGCTCAATATCATTGATAATTCTCGTACCTATAGATATTTGTACTCAGGGACTTGTTCGACAATACCACCATGGGTAATAACTGGGATATACTCATCAGGTTACTCTTCCCGAAACTCAATTATTACCTCCTCTGTTTTCGTTACATTAAATTGCAGAAAGTGTGAATCACACGTTCTAACAGAGCTATCAATAACTGAGAAGTATCTGTATCCCCATGCTCTGGAACGGGAAGGTAGATAGCAGCAAACTGATCGCCGGATAGGCCAATCAATGCTCGTTAAATTAGCTCTGAATTATAGTGAGATCGTTGGCTTCGTTATAAACCTGTTGACGGTGGCATAAAACGTGATACACTGATGATCTATGTCGAAGGTCACTCAGTGGGTGCGCGTGAAGACCGGGCTGCACGAACAGTCCACAAAGCAATGGAGATATCCTTCATTTGGAGGCAGGGCAATCTTCCGGGATAACCCTGGAGAAAATTATTATTCCTTCCACCACAAAACATCACTGATATTTACCCCACACTTGGGGGCAATAACAAAGTCGGAGATTTACTGAAATTACATAATTTCCGACGAGTTATGAGAGTTTGAAAATACTCCGTAACGATAAGTCTGTGTGAAAAAAATCGTCTATTCCCGAACGTTTCATTAGGTTTTGCCGCTGTGAGCATGCGCATTACTAACTTTGTACTGGATAATTGACTTCATGGTAACAGTATTAAATGAGCCCTACCACTGAATTATAAATTGTTCCGAAATTTCGAGGCCAAGGGTCATATACATTTCAATCCATTTATTCTAATTCCCCCTGTTTAGCATTTCAGGGAAATCTAGTCCTCGGATTGGATCATCGACCAGTGATAATGAGCTTTAGTGGATCGAAGTAGACAACACCACTAGCTCTCCAATTTTCGTGGGTGCTCCCCAACGACAGTAATATCGAAAAACAGCATACAATTGTAAGCTATATAAGTAGCAGTGTGATAGAGCTTATAATACCCCCCAGCATGCTACCCATCAGCATGCCCCTGCACGGCAGGTCCCGCAGGTAGGCACACCCAGCATGCCCCCCACACGGCAGGTCCCGCAGGTCGGCAGACCTGCATGTGTCGCACTCCACAGTATGCCCAAGCAGGTTCGCAGATGTTCGCAGGTCCATGTATGTCGCATGCAGGCATGTGTCGAGTTCCACAGCATGCCCAAGCAGGGTCGCAAATGTTCGCAGGTGATGGATTACCTGGCATGCCTAAACTACAACAGAGAATCCGATATCCAAACATATTTGAGAATGTGATGACGCTTATGCTGAGCAATTTGTGCTGGCCGGAATATTTGAGTTTGGGACCCTTTGATTGAACAAAATCCGTTTTATCTAGATATGTCTCGATGTCGTACGTAACCCGATACGGATATAATCTCTCATTTTGATCGACAACAATGCCCAAAGCTTCCAGCTTGTCGAAAACTGTGGGCGATAGTTGGAAGATCCCACCGGGATATTGGAACTCTACATGCTGCTTGCAACGCGGGATGTGGCTCTGTAAGTATCTGT
>JAUOBX010487521.1:0-11999 GCA_032360705.1 Eupentacta quinquesemita
ATGCAGTCTGTTGGAGGTACTGTATATGTATACATAACCTCCAATCCACCGCATGGATGTCTTCACTAATCAGCTAATATGTCTGACAGCAGTGGTGTCTATAGCATCATGCAACCGAACTCGCCAGGCCCGTCCCGTCCGTTGATGTCTACTGTGACATGACTGGAGGAGGAGGGTGGTCAGTGAGTATCGTGTTGTACACTGTAAATTCGAAGTGTAACAGTATAGAGTACGTCTGGCGTTCAAGCAAAGTTTTTTTAGATAGAGATAGGGTAAAATTGGAACACCCTCATGACGCCTGGCGTCATTGGAAACTCATTTCCCTGAACACCCGACGCCTCCAGTGTTCTGAGTGGGCGCCCCATAGCGTTCTAAACTCAGAACGCTCCTGTTCAGACTCATAATTCAAATATAGATGTTTTTTCTTGATGGGAGAAACATTGCAGCCAAAATCCATGTAATTGTATGTGAAAACAGAGGGCTACATGCAGGTGCTAAGTTGACTCAGTTCGATATATTTGCCGATACATCCGTTCATATTTTCTTCTCGACGATAACAGCACGTGATTTGCGATTCTCCCCGAAATATGAAAGCATAAACAAGGACTTACGTATGTCGTTCTTTTCCTCATAGGTATTCCAAAAACGTTTCGATGGCAGCGTCGATTTCTTCCGTGAGTGGTCCTACTACAAAAACGGATTCGGTGATGTAAGCAACGAACATTGGCTTGGCAACGATAAACTCCATTTCCTAACCAACCAGAGAAGATATGAAATCAGAATCGATTTGGTTAACAGGGATCACAACCAGTACTATGGGGCGTATGACTTCTTCAGAATCGAGAACGAGGCTGATCTCTATCGCCTATCCGGACTCGGAACGTACAGCGGAAATGCTGGTATGTTTTGTCATTAATAATCTTACATTCATTCGATAGGATTCGTAAAATTACTTTGGAAAATGTTTTCACTGGAAGGCATTTAATGAGAATCGCCTTGCGCTATCTGCGTTATTATAGAATAAACCCTTTACCTGGTTAACAATTACGACACATACCCATACATTCGCACACTTCTCGAAGAATGCTGCATGCGCGAAGAACACGAACATGGGACCGTAAGATATCGATACCAGGTTCATTGGACTGAGCGAAAACTGGTCAGCGTAATTGTATATTTCCATTACTTGTCGTATAATAGGATTTTTTTGTAGCCATGCCGCGCTCGCTCGTGTTTGTATGTGCGTATGTGTGTGTATGTGTGTGCGTGTGTGTGTGCGCGTGCGTATGCAACACTTTTGTTTGTAAACACGGTAACTCAACCCCACGTTGATGGATGATGCCCATACTTGGTATGTGTTTTTCGAGGATGTGTTCATGATCTGAATTATTTGTTGGTCGGGTCAAAGGTTATTTGAGGTCACTGATGATCAAAAAGTCCAAAATCCTTGTAAACCTGACAAATTCTCAATGTTTCGCTCGATCAAGCTGAACTTTTGTATGTCACTTCCTCATGGAGAGACAAGAAGCCTATTGTTTTTAGTGAGGTCATGAGTTCTTTCAGACGACTTCGGATTGTGAAAACGATGGAACTCATACTTATTCCGCCAAGCATGCACTGAGCACTTTGCTTGTTTAAAATATGCATGATGAAAATGCAAGGTCACTGTCAAAAGAACCAGAATGTAGAATGATGTGCACACCGGTCCCAGTGGCCAATTATTAACAATTGTGGATAGAACTGCATATGCAGTATATGTGTTCAATCTGACCTTAAAATAGGGTTCAGCTACGGGATTCACATTATGGTACTGAATGTGAAACCGAAAAATCGCTTGGTTATCCTATCATGGATCCTACCGGTCATGAATAAAATTAGGGACGAATAGAAAAATTCGGCCGCCATATTGTCCCGAAATGTACCGCTGTCTTTTAGTTTGTCCCCGAATCACGAATGTACTGAATAAAAGTAACTCTATAGACGTATCGCAATGAAGTGTGCATAAAATAGGTCTCTTGTTTATGAAGACCACACGAGAGAACAAACAATAATACTCGAATTACAAACAGTTTACTACAAGCTATGCATTCAGAGGAGAAGCAAAGCGAATGGCAATACTCAAAGAGTATGGTGTATTATAGACTTGAAATGGATTTCGATGGAACAATATTCCACATTCAAATAAAATATACTCTCGTGAGACAATAGTACCGATTGACTACTAGATTGGTTAATTATGCACCGAGCTGAGCACGAAAAATTTCGACTGAACTATTGCCACGCTACGATGGATCAATGATAAACGCGATCAGCATATGATGAAGTCTAAATTACCAGCCTCTGACAATAGATCGGATGATATCGAACCATATCTATCAACGGCGTTGGCAGTTGTGATTGTAAGAGTGGTAGAGTTTATATCATTAGGAATATGGAGGATCGCATATGAAGGAGGCAATTGCACATCGTTCAATTGGGTAGCACTGCCTCGAAGAATGAACATAGTAATGAAAGGATGAATATAGATTTTCAATTGTGAAACTCCCCTCATCTAGCTCAAATTCAGCATGTAGTGGAACTTTACTTATATTTAAAACCTCAGTGATACCACTCGCATATAACTACCTTCATTCGATACTTCAACTGGTGACACGAGATTTCATGCTGTAACTTTATTCAATGGATCTTTCTACCGTACCGATCGACTTTAGAAAAGCATCATCTCTGGACGAATTCTGGGAGCCCTCTGATGATTGTTCATGTATATCTTGTGTTCTACGTAAGCATGTACCTTTTTACTATTATCACAATGTGTGCTACATGTACTATGTGTAGTAATACGACAGCCAATGTATTTCGTTTCTTCCTCTTCACAGATGGCTGTGGTAATGGTGGTCATTATCTCCTGACGTACTACAGTGACAGACCATTCAGCACCAAGGACCGGGACAACGATGCTTACAGTGGTTAAAACATAGCTAGTA
Source organism: Eupentacta quinquesemita (assembly GCA_032360705.1). Classification (NCBI taxonomy): domain Eukaryota; kingdom Metazoa; phylum Echinodermata; class Holothuroidea; order Dendrochirotida; family Sclerodactylidae; genus Eupentacta; species Eupentacta quinquesemita. The sequence goes on from JAUOBX010487521.1 coordinate 2,985, forward strand.
ATTATAAGAGTGCCTGGTGGTACAACGATAATTATTATTATACCCTCAACGGAGAGTACTCGAGCTATTTTTATGTTAATTGTTTACCCGGTAGCAATTATCTCTACTCAAGCGAGATGAAAATACGACCAGTTTAGGGCAGCTATAGCTACCAGAAGATCTGGCGATTGTGCTGGGATTCATCTAACATGCCCTAGTGGAATATGTACTATATTCCCCCGAGGAAATTTGAGCATCTGTCTTCTCAGAGAAATGTTGTTCCGACGCTCTGATTACTAGGTGCTCTAATTCCAAGTTTTCAACAGTAATGCTAGGAAATGATGAGGGAGTCAGTTACATATATCGTTATCAATCAACTTGCAACAATCAGTTAGAAAATTCTCAACTCGGGGATTATGACGTCATATTTTGAGAGCGGCGACGATCTCAAGAATCGAGTAGACATTAACTGTTTCATGATATATCACAGGAAATTGAATTTGAAAACAAAAACTGAGAAATGAAGATAGACATGAAGCTATTTGAGATGATCAGTGAATTCGTATCAAATATAGAATAGGAACAATTATTTCGAGTAATCATTGTAGGTAGTAAATGTAACCAACCTTTGAATATTCATGGTTGTTCATTGGCATTTGCGCTATCAGTGCCAGAAGGCGTAGGAAGGCGTAGATAAGGTGACAGTGTGGTTTGGAGGAAACTGTTTAATTCATGTGTTTGTCTATGTTTTACGCCGTCATATGTATCTGTTCGAGAATGTTATTGAAAATAAAAAGATCATATTCCTATTGCCTCTTCTCTGTATTGATTGTTATGTGGTTCCCTGGAAGTGACATGCGAGGAGTTTCAATATCAACGGCCGCAAATTAATCTATGTTATCATGGTTTTGAGATGGCAACGTTTTTGACGGCACCTCGTAATTTTAATGAGGTCGATCAGTCCGTCCTATTTGAATGAAATGATCCATGCATTTTGGTCATAGTATACATGCTAAGCTGATGTTTGAACCAATACAAGGCTCGACTATACCCAGATTACGTCAGTGAGTGCTTAACCTGGTTCACGAACTGAATATATATGTTAGACTCATATGGAATATATGAAGTTCATGTTAGGGTATGAACATACGAATGACAGCATGTCCGTTTAACTTTTGTCTTTGATACGTCCACTTGAATGAAACGCCTGATGATATGAGGTTAGAGATACTCTCGAAACGTGATTGAACTTGTTTCTAATCGGTAATATACTTTGGGTAAATTGAAGCATGATTCTATTAAACGTTTCGACTGTCATGTCTTTGGGCCAATCACTGGGAGTGGTGGTATCCAGAGACATATAGGTATAATCACTAATGGAACGCATCGCCCCTTCTACAGGCCCTGGAATCAATACGCGGATTGGCCGGGCTATGTTGACGCTCAACTGCAGCTAACAAAGAACGACTGGATCAAACTGACTAGGCACCTACAATGGCACAATGGTACATATAGTAGGGAGATATCACCTGTAGTCTAGAGGCATGTTCAGGCTTTTGCCAACCTGAAGCGCTCTGTACATTACCTTGATCATTAAAAACCTTTTGTGGATATCGGATAGTGGATATTACTAGCATGTAAATTTCTTTCCAGCAAAGTCGTCCATCTCTGCTGACATGGACAAGTCGGTCAAATGCATGATGGTATAGAATACTAAATGACACGCACTATGACGAGATTGTATTCTTAACTTTTATAATGAAAATAAAAATAATAATAATAAAAATAATAATGATAATGATAATAATGAGGACTTACTAGAGCGCCTAATGCAAAAGCCTCTAAGCGCTTTAACATATTCAAAAACGAAAGCGAAGACAAACAGAAAGAACAGAAAGAGAACAAAATAAACACATGATACGGAACTGAGGCGACAGCACACAACTTGATTGGAAACAGAAGAGTCAAGCAGACCGGAAATGCTTTGTGAAGAGATGAGTTTGGAGACGAGACTTGAAAGAAGCCACAGACGATGCCGAACAGATAGAGTTTTGAAGGTCATTCCACAAATAGGGTGCAGTAAAAGCAGACGAGCCATCGCCATAGAACTTAGTAAAAGGCGTTGTTCAGATGCTGACCTAAGAGCTCTGGTAGGAACATGCAGCTGAACAAGATCTGAGATGATATCAGGAGCCATGCAGTTAATCACCTTATAAGTGAGTAGAAGAATTTGTGAGTGATCCTCTGTCTAATAGGGAGTCAGTGGAGCTGGTAGAACAAAGGAGGGATCTGCTCATGACGAGGAACATGGAGAATAAGGCGTGCAGCATTGTTTTGGACTAACTGAATCTTGTTAATTAGTTTGTTAGGAAGACCAAACAACAGTGAATTACAAGCGTCCAGCATAGAAGTATCTGAGGCAAGGACCAGCATGGTGGTAGTTTTCTGATCCAAATATTGGCAAATGTTCCCCATCATTCTAAGTGTATGTAGGGCAGCTTCACAAAGGCAGTGCGCATGACTAGACTTTCGCAATTTATTTTCATTTTCATTTTCAGAGTGGATAGTGGAATTGCCGACTTTAGTAGTAGGATTCCAAGCAGAATTTCTGAAGTGAGACGAGAAGTAAATGAACATTGTCCTCTTTCCATGCATTTAGCACAAGCATGTGGGAGCGGCACCAAGATCTATTGTCAGTGATACGAGCCTCCATCCTGTACACAGCATCATAATGATCTGAATGGTTGAATGTCAGATAGAGCTGAGCATCAAAGGCGATCGACCAGCTGTGTGTGATCAATGGTATCGAATGCAGCACTGAAATCAAGCAGCACCTGGATGGCTTCGTGATGTCTGTTAAGAGCAGATACAATGTCATTCCGGACTCGAGGCAGGGCTGTCTCAGTGCTATGAAGCGAACGATAAGCAGACTACATCGAGGCATGTTCAACAAGGTAGTGTTGTAGCTGATTGACAACCACTCTTTCAATCACCTTTCCAAGGGAAGTAAGATTCGGGATCGAATTTCAGCATCCAAGCCTGGCTTCTTCAGCAGTGGAGTAACACAAGCGTGCTTCGGGGCTGAGGGGAAAAACACCGGAAGACAAAGAGTTGTTAACGATCCTAGTAATAGTAGGAAGGAGATGGTCAAGGGCGAGTCTGAGAATGTTGGCAGACAAAGAATCCGAAGAATAAGATGTAAAAGTGGACGACTTGGTGACATTTTTTACGACACGATGATATTTAGCACATCGACGTCTTTCGTCTGACTGTAGGGAATATGCCATAGTAAGGTACTAAGCCCTGAGCAAAAACATTGATGGTCTTGAAGGAATCGCTCAGATCCGCACCAGATTGAAACATGAGCTAAGCATCCGCTAGAGAATGAAGTTGTAGGTCTTCAGCAATAGCTGTCCACACAACTGACCTGCTGCAACCCCTTACAATGATGAAATTGCAGCAGCGACTTGCCCGGGATATTCGGGATATTCTGCTCAGATAGGCCACAATCAAGGATGGGTCCAGGTGTTGCGTGGGGGAGGGGGGGGGGGCACTATGGACCTATGAATCATTGTCTTGTGGGTGATTCAATGGGAGAGGGGCGGCACATTGACGTAAAATAGTACAATGTTTTCGGAAGAGCAGAATATTCACAAATTTTGTTCATAACCGAACAATCTCCTATCTGAAAAACTAAAACGTAGAGCCTTTGAATAACCGGTATACCGTATTAACTCTCAATTTTTCGGGATGGGAAACTTCAATGTCAAATTCCCAAGCGATTTCTCACCTCACAATAGCATTTCCTCATTGTTCCGCAAGATCTCAAAAGCCGCAGGCAATATAAATACGGCCTTCACCAGGCTCAAAACTGAGAAACTCCAGGCGATGATTTCCATGTTTGGCATATTGGTCTACAACCTCCCAAGTGTCAACCGAAGAATCCCTGCTCATGTGCATCAACATGAGTTCGTTAAGCGTTCTCAACCCATCCTGTCTCTCAACCAAATCGTCAGCCTCTTCGGCCCCGAAAAGCTGATTTTCTCGTGTGGCAACTTAGTGGGGCAGAGAAGTCTTTTTTTGGCAGAATCGATCACTTCCGGACAGAATCACCAAACTTCAGACCAAATTTGGTGCTACTGTCCGGAAGTGAAATATTTGTCTGCTCTTCTGCCCTACTAACTGTGGCAACAGGTGAAGTAGGTAATCGCAGCAGACTATAGTTGATAGTCTCAGCTCTAATCCTTCATCTCTTCAATAATTGCATCAAACTTATAATTCCCTCTTGAGAGTCTCGAGGGAAACTACGTGGACTAGCCTTCAGGAAAGAGGACAGATATCAGTGTAGTGAAAGACCGTTGAAAGAGTATGTTGAAAACAGCAGCAAATTGGGGTACACGGCGCTTAAGAAGAGTAACATCTTTCTGAGCACACTGGATTTCCTCTGATTGAGACAGCGTAGAGCAATTTTCACTGTGTGGACTGATCATTTCATAGGAGGCATAACCACCATCATCCATATCAAATGAATGCAAGCATCGTAGCACGTATCAACCTGGGAATGCGGATCCTCGAATCCATCTGAATCCTGTAAATTTTGATTTGGCAAAGTAAACAAGGAAGAATGGCAAAAGATGTGACGAATTTGGCAAAGACCAGATGTAGCCTAAACCATTTTTTTGCGAAATAGCCTACACAATCCCAGGCAGCTGACGCTGGGTGATGTCAATCGAGGACGTTTCAGGTTCATCCCATGTAATTAACGGAAAATCACCGATGCTGAAGGGAAGATCACGATGTTGAGCAATTTATTCACATTGTATCAACGAATCTCCGGACAAATTGACACGAGATTATGGTACATTCACTATGTGTCTAGAAGAGGTGGTGATGCCCTCATTGAAAGTTCACATCAAATTCCCATAGCAATCGATCACTTCCACCATGGGTGTCTTCTCCCTGCCATGAAAAACAAAAACAATTCAATAGAATTTCAGGAAATCCATAGGAACCGCAAAGCATTTATATCGTAAACAGGCTATACTCGTGATTTCTTCATGGTAAATGATTTAATCGGCAAAACCCATGGGATATTTGGGCAAACATCCCATTGAAGTATCCCGTTTTGATAGTGTAATGATAATGTGTTTCTTTTAGTCTCCAGAGAAACCAGAGTCTGAAAATTGGAATTGTAATGTTTGGTACTAGAATTTGTTCAGTAATATGATAATTTGTCGGATTCATGATTATCCTTCATGAATGAGCGAATTGATAAGTCAATGTATATAAATGACAGTTGGTGATACCCATTTGATTCCATCAAGTTACCTGGTCACCAGTAACTTATCAGCGATGAATCACTAAACGTCAGATGAATAAACTCTCTTGTCCTCTTTTGAGGGATGGCTGCGATACAACATCGTTCTCATTACAAAATCCTTGTCATCACTTACAAAGCCTCTCATGACATACTTCCTTGAGTGTTTACCATCCAACTTGGTCTCCTAAATCCGCTGGTTAACGAGATACATCGTTCTACTTGTCGTTTTGGGCGCTATATGGTGAGAGTTTTTCTTTTCATGAAATCGTATCCCTGGCGTTACCGAGGATTTGTTCTTCCATGGCTCATATTCTACTCTTCTAGCCTCGGAAGGCAAAGTTGAAACATATTCTTATATCATTACAATATCCTGTTGATTCAATATTTCTTGTACTTTGTGAAATACCTTGAATAAGTCCTTAAAAGACCAGTGCTTTAATTGGTAGGCGAACATTACACTACATCATAATGCTAAAAACACAAAATAGCAAAAAGCCCCACAAATCACTCTCGGAGAAATTGAATTATTGCGCCCACTGGCGACAGTGGTGATCCGATACTTACAAGTGGATGTATCATGCTGCCATGCTGCAATGACGTAGTCAGGGACCAAAGGAGGTGTTTCTCATCTACCCCTCGACTCTCATCTCACTCGCTTGATATTCATAAACCTGTAGCGTGTTTACTGAAATGGTGACTCCGTTGTTGCCAACCTAAGCCTGCAAGACTGCATACCATTTATTTTGATGATTGTGCAGTGAACAGTACTAGTTATAGTTGTGTACTCACATTTATGTAGTTAATTTCCATTATCGTCGCCTGGATGAAAACTGGTTATTAAAGGATATATGAGTGAGCCGAGCTGTCGTCGAATGGGTTATTTATTTCGTTCGTTTAGTATGGTTCGTCTGAATAAATATCCAGTGAACTTCCTAAATGGAATAGATGTCATGCTGACAATGCCAGGTATGTGTGAACTAACGCACCAATTTACGTCTGTGAGTGGGGAATTTCGTTAATCGAAATTTGTTGTTACGGATGCGAATGCGGAATAAATTTGATCACATTTTTGAGGGGACTGGTAAGAAGAAACTCGATGATAAGATGGATAAATCATAATTATATACCAGCTCATGTATGAATAGGCATCGAGCGGCTCTATGAGATATATACTCGCTGTCCGATAAAGAATGCATGTTCTATTTTATTTTCATGATTTCCTGCTACCATAGTAGGCATATTACATTCGTATACTTTCCTAGTCTCTGCTTCACGCAAATCCGACTTCATTGGGATGTTGTCGCGTCCGCATTCATATATGGATTCATGGCTTCACTCATATATTACCTGGCACTCCGAAGGTCGGATTACATATGTGCGGATGCGGGATGCGGCAAAACACTTAAACGTTGCTCCCACGCAAACGCGACCAAGGAAAGTGATTGAATAAGCTGTATTATGGTAACAGAGATGAAAATGAATCCCAACATCGCCAACATTTTTTCGGATAAAATGGAACGCGCGTTGTATAAGCAAAACCATCATGCTTATCAATGCGGCGTTAATGCCGCATACCGCAAAGGTGTTATATGGAATATCTCCCTCATAGAGCATTCAAAAGACTGTATTCATTCGCTGTTACAAATTTAATGTGTTTGCGCATCATCCTACAGTATTTTCCCGTTCAAAAACATGATCCCTCTTCACAAAACAGCGATTTCAAAATGTATACCGCATCCCGCATCCGCACATATGGAATCCGACCATAACTGTGCTAACTGTGTGTGTGTCGACCATGTCCTCGTTAGTATATACATATCGATGGTGAACACTATACATGCTACACAGCCGCTACAAATCAAATGGGTTGACAGATATATATACATACCGGCAACTGGAGGCCCAATCGTTGTACCGATACCGGCAGCGAGCAACGTGAAGGTCCAGGCTTCAGCAAGGATGGTGATTCCGAACAGGTCGATACACGCCTTGAACAACATCGAGTTAACAATGCCAGTACAAAGGCCGATAGCTGTAAGAAATCGAGACAAAAAACCTTGCTATATATTTTAAATGGGATATATCTGCACAACGACAAGCGGGTTAATTGCCAACCTGTATTAATGTGGGACAGGGGGAGAAGGATGACATATTGTTGAACCCCGACGAAACCTGGTCGAGACACCACTCACACATCACTGTATTGACCCAATAGTTGTTTCAAGATAATCAGAGTTTTGACATTGTATTTTCGGAACGAGATACCAGGATGGGTCGCCCGTCCCCTCCTTCATAATCTGGTGTGAAAGCTGTGACGTGACTGTTGACAAATTACGGAAACGATCATTTCTCTATAACCAGTCCCCGAGGTCAGGACCAGGGGCCACGAACGTTTGACATTGTAATCTTACATCCGACACCCTGGAAATTGAATTCCCGGATGAAATGTTACTGATCAACTTCTTGAATGCGTGTTTTATCGATGTTCATCGGACACAAATGTCTGTCGGGTGGGTTGGAGGAGTTTGTCGGATATACGAAATATGTGGCCTTTTCCTCATCAAACTGATCATGAAGGCGAACATCCGAGGGTTGCCCAATTCGATATAATATTTTTAGGCCGGATAGCAGTCGTGACAACTGATAATGCAATGGGGACATAGGCACACCGTTAACATGTGAACAAGTTTGGCATACCTGCACTAAGACTCCTATCTTAGCCAAGTACTTGACCCGTAAAACCATTCTCCTCTGTTTGTACATTTGACTAAATACAGGAATATACCAATGTAAACATATAAATGGGTCATGTTATCGAGAATAAACAGCTCAGAGAATACAAATGACTGTTGTTTAGTGTTTGAGTCAATCTTTGAAACTGATTGCACAAATATAGTTATCAAATTCTTGCGATAAACAAATGCACAAAGACCTATACTATACCATGGCTCAATAACTCTACTTAGATCTTTAAACAATTGACATCTGGCGCCTCTCGTATGGGAAAATGCAGTGTTCGTAGTTGTTCTTGCCTGCATGACTTAATGGCAGCATGCTTAGGCCTACATGCTGAACTGCATGAACAATGGACACAGTAACACAAATATCGCGAAACTTGACGAAAACGATGCATCATTTTTAATAAATGTTTCACTGACTACACTTAAGGGACGATATTGAATAACAGTCGATACTCTGATAAATTAAGATCATTTTTAATTAGTTTCAAAAATATCCAGCTATAACAATAAGTAAATGTGGATAATTTCGTCTGTTCCCGAGGGTTCAGTCACGCATGCGCAGTTAGGCCAGCCTATCTGTTTTAGGCCCGGAGTAAATTTACTATCCAAACGGTGCACAGCCGGCAGCCATGGCGTGAAGTGTTCGAGGCTGCCACCTCAAAGCCCCTCAGTGCACCGTTCCACTGAAGAGTTACGATATCAATCTTAATGTTACGATTGATACGTGATATATGGGGCGTAAGAATAAGCCAAAATTCAGGCACACATCAAAAGTTACGATCGATCTTATATTTGAAACACAATACATATATTGAGCGTACGGATAACCTGGAAATCCGGCTCTCGTCTATACTAAAAGTTTGAGCTATTCATCTCTACAATGTAACCTATCAATTCGCCCCATACCCGATTTTGTTCGACTTTTTGCCCGAATTTCACACCCCACAACACGACAGGTTGAGTGAGTGTGGGCCG
>JAUOBX010487522.1:0-10222 GCA_032360705.1 Eupentacta quinquesemita
TATCGAGCAATCTGGAGGCAAAGACAGCACTTGCACTGACTAAATTTAATTATAAGTATGGAGAATATAGTCACGGCTGTATTGGGTATAACTCGGAAGTTCCCAGTCGTTCCAAGGAACGTGACTTTCAGCTGCATATTTTGGATGAACAGGAAATGCAATTGAATAAACATGGAATAATTAACCAACTAATATTGAAAATATTTCAATCTTTTTGAAGTGGCATACAGATTAGGACGATGATTCCTCACTCTTCACTCATAGTTAATCGACCGCAGCAATGCTGTTCTGGCTGGGTTCCCGAAGCGTCTACTCGTCAGGCTGCAGACTGTCCAAAACAGTGCAGCCAGAATTGTCCTGATGATGAATAAATTCGAACATATCACTACAGCACTTACACTGGCTTCCAATTGAACTGAGATTCAACTACAACATGGGCACCGGAATATACGAGCGACCTCATCGTTCCATACTGCTGCTATCTCGTGAGTGACACATGACACGATCGTTACACCACGTGCCGACTAATCATTTTTCGTATGATTTCGACCAAGACAATTGCACTGATTGGAAACTGTTATTTTCACCTCGTTGTAATCTGCCTGGCAATACCAATACCTCTAGATAATTCCCATTACGTCATTCCAGAACCGTTTGGTCACATTGAAAGCCAGGAAAATGTACGGATGGAACGCAGAATTGGGAACGGCGAGTGTACTACATATACCATCTCGATGCAATTTACGTATATCGACAAATACCAGAGCGACCTCGACGATGAATTACGGTAGCGTACAGACAACGAAAAAAATATTATAACCACTGTCATTTTGAAGGGAAGTGACTTGTTTACTTTCCCCTTCTTACCCTTGCTGTTATGTTCCTGTGCCTTTGTCCAAATCTCCTGTGAGATCTTTCGCATAGGCGATGCAGATAAGGATAAAAGTTACAAGAAAGGTAAATATCGATATGAAGATAATGTGAACCAGATTACCTGTTCCATGTTTGAAGTTTGTGGCGCATCGATCTTTTTCCTGTATGGACGACCAAACAAAGAGATGTGGGGCTGTAAGAACAATCGATACAGACCATCCAGCCAAAACGAGTTTCCAGGCAGAAACAAACTTCTTCAAAGTGTAGGTGATTGGTTGATGTCTATCGAGTGCCATGGCAGCCACCATATTAGGTGTTCTAATGTGAGGATTCTCTGTGTAGAGGAAGAATATTTTATAGAATATGTTGTGTTGGATTGATATGTACATATCGTTAGTCAACATCCCGAGAAACACATCATTAGGTCCGTGCTTGCGAGAACTATAGTGTTGCATTTGGACCGGCGGCGATGGTGTGGGCCAGGGTGTGACTCAGGTACCCCCGGCGCCACCCAATTAGAATAAATATTCACCAGCCAACTCTAGCATCTGTTCAACAGGATCCCCAGGAATCAGCGGTCTTCTCGCTTCACATGGATGCAAGGAAAAAGTAGCACACAACAAATTTTACCATGTCATAAAACGTTGCGGTCGCACTCAACTTCATTTGGACCCACTACAGGTTCCCATAAATCCACACGATCAGACTGCCTGGAAGTCCGATTCCAAACATTATCCGAAGGAATAACACCTATATCTCCTCTATGGTTGCTCCAGTGGGGGGTTGTGCAGTGAAAATAAGACTGGTGTTCAACTGTAGACATGTATCGATACATATATAGTGAAAATAAGACTGGTGTTCAACTGTAGACATGTATCAATTATGTATAGTAAAAATAAGACTGGTGTTCAACTGTAGACATGTATCAATACATATATAGTGAAAATAAGACTGGTGTTCAACTGTAGACATGTATCAGTTATGAAATTCCGCATCCTTTTGTCGGCCAATTAGGTGCCACTTTAGACGCATGTGTGCTCCGTATTGCTGGGGAAATGAATGTGATTAAAGTAATCCGTTGGTATTTATCCACTGTCTGCTTTGTCGCTGAGGCCACTTCTATTTACAGGTTTGATTGAAACGGGATAGTATTTCCAGATGGATGGAAACGTTGACACAATTGGTCAATGAATCACCTGCAGAGCATATTGCACATTTGCATTCCGAAGGGCGATCATCAATAGGACGGCTTCCTCTCCGATGCCAACGGTATATCTTATGTAGAGGTTGAAATAACAGTATGGCTCGGCATCCCGGAACACACCCTTGATAGTATAGAGGCATTGTTCTATATAAGTGAAATAATTAGGTATAATGCATGGAATAATGGTATCCACGAATGTACAGTTTGTTTATGATCGAATGAAAGCTTGACGAGCTTTGTGCTTCTATTTCCAGAGCAATTTCCACAATTGCTGCCTTCTTTTAGGGGCTAATCACGAAGAACTTACCATACAGCATTGTAATACATGTAAACGTATGTATCAAGATGTCAGCGTAGTGTACCTTGCACAAGAGCTAATATAATAGTTTAGTTTGTGTGCCTTTTTATACAGTTGTGATCCGTATTGGTGAGGAAAGTAATGTTCTTCTTTAGCAGTGTGCACGTCGACACCGGTGCCGGTGTCAGTGTTGGTGTCGAAGCACTGGGGTGTTGGTGTGGGTGTTGGTATCAGAACCTCGTGGTATCGAGAATTTACCTGGTGTCGGGCGACACCGGCAATTTTCCTGCATCCGTATTTATTTGGTGTGCTCCATTGCATTCCCCATTCTGATTTGTCTGATACCATGCATACTGATATCACTTCACCTCTATGGCTATATCTTACAATATTTAGTGTGGCTCCAATGACTCCCTATGACAGTGTCATACATCTCCAGAGTGACAACACTATCAGTCAAAATTGTTATTACTCTGACAGAGCATAGCGTAAATGTAACAATGCGATGGGGGTCATCCTCCATCCCCTATATGACCCAAGTGACTAATACATAGTCAGCTGCTTTAGATGGGATGGGGCAGTGGTGTCACACAGGTGCATCACGTAGCTCCCGATAACATTTCACGGGCTAAAAATAGGACGAAGATACAATACTCTTGTTATTGATACCTAAAGTGTAATGCAGATAGGGATATATAGTCACTGATGCAACTATGCAACTATAGCTCCCCTAGATTGATGACACCGTATCATGTTATGAACGACGATGATACAAGGTCCCCACCTCAGCATACGCCGCGGACAGCATTTGGCTGCGTCAAATTATGATAGTCAAATTCGGTGGAGATGTAAAAGTAATGTTATTCGTCTCAGTGTAGCATACATATATAGGCTACATAACCTAATGACAAAGAGTTTGCTTTCATACATTCAGTTTATCAACTCTAAACAAATCAATATCGCCTACACATCCTCAGGCAATCTCCACTAGAGAGTGCCGATTGTGTATGTCTACTGTATATTCAGCGTTGTTGATGCAATAGATACATACCCTTAAGGCTAATAATCTGACCTCTTTGATTCATTATGGCAGAAGGGAAGGGTTCAAAGGCAGACACTGCCAGACTGATCAATAAATAAATAAATAAACCAGTGCCAAGCAAACAGAAGGCTTTCTGCTCAATTAGTTTAATTGTGTAGATGGGATGCTCTTAAGTTGTCTCTGTCAACCCTGCTATATTTGAGGTATACTAGATGGTTACTAATACTGCCGATTGCACTACAAATATGAACCTTTTCGGAGGAGCCCTTAAGTTCCGTGCAGTCACTTCATATTGTATGATATGGAAAAGTATTGAATATATATTAACAATGAATAAAACTGAAGCAATTATGTGTTATAGATCACGAAATTGGTTACTAACTGCAAATGACAAGGAGTGATGCGCACTAAACTACAATAACTTGTCCTAATCTCCAAGCCTCAAACTAATACCGAACCCTAGCAATATAAAACAGTCAGTACAATACTGGTATTGAGTGCACATAAATGATGTACAAAAACACATTAGTCCTATTCTTTACATTTGTGGGAATTATTGTATGAAACATTATTTTGGTGTTAGGAATGTATTCTACGCGTTCTGAAAGAAACCTAGTAGAGTTGGTTCTTTCGAGACCTAAATTGTTACTTTGAAAGCTAAGTGACTTTCAGTCGTACCCAAGTAAGTTTGACTCTTCTCAAAAAAAATGGTGATAGACGAGCAAAGCTCTCAGAATCTTAAATGTCCAATCTTTCAAGGTAAACTAATAACTTCGAATGTATTGAACACAACACAGCACTATATACTGATAAAGTAGCTGAATCCGTTTCGAACTATTTTCTAAATCTTTATCATTCTCATTTGAACTATACTTTTTATGAAGATATTCTTTTACACTCATGTTATTTTGCAACATGAATATCTATGGGAATGACACGGGATCCGTGATCCGAGATCAGTCCAGAGAACATATTTAGATGTCAACGGTGTCTGAACATAATTGCTAACCTATTTCACTTTTTCAAAGTTGTACCGTGTGGGACAGTATTTTACATGGAACAAACAGCCTAACAGATATACACAGGTCGTATTTGGGTTATTCGGGTGGGAGAAGTTGGAATGAAAGGAAATCCCCTTCTAAAAATATATTTCACATGGTGACATATTGATAGCTTTGATTGATAACCCTAAGCATCCGTACATTTTACATGCAGGTCCGGGTGGAGGAAGTGCAGGAGCGAAATGAAATCACTATCTCAAATAAGGTGTGACTATCAAGTTCTATTTCTACATCGAATGAGCGTTGAAGACCCATATGCATCAGATAAGTAGACATTTCCATTGTTATAAATTATCACCGTATCCATAATATCCGCCGAATATTGTTACATAAACATTGAACGCGTAAGTGAGTGAAAATCGAATGTTTAGACTTTATCGCAATTTGTTGTGAATAAAGAACTCTCCCTATTCCCATGATGGAATTTCATCAGTTAACAAACTAAGCGAATGCAAACCAGGGTCATTGATAACTATTACAATTACAATCAATGGGTATTTGTATCATCATGCACTTTTTACCGGAAAAACAGTCTCATCAGTGTGACAATTGTAAGGGTATGTAATATGTATATGTGAATCATCATTGTTATTCCTAATGTGGATAGTCTAAATACAAAGCGAAGAATGTCCTATAGAGTATACATACAAAATACAAAGGTAAAAGAAAACAGTAATGCGATACTATAATAAAACAGGTAGAAGCGTGAAACTGTAAAATCCAAAATCATCCAATGGAAGGAGTATCCTGGAAGGCTGAACAGCTTCATGAAGATATGAAGGAGGCTAACATCTAGTGAAAGGCGACACAGTTGAAAGAAAAAAACTTAAAGCGAAATAGAGCAACAGAACCAAGCAATTAGTGAAACGGATTGCGACTGACGACCATGTTAAAAGGCTTGCTTGAAATGGTATAGGTCTTGAGCGGATCTTTATAATTATTTGAAAGAGTCACAAGATCTCATTCCCACTGGCATTTTGTTCCACAAAGGAAGGAGCAGCACACTGGAATGAATTATCAAAATACACAACCTATCCGAACTTAGACTTAGTGTTACTCACAATACCGAGTGAGGGAATCTGGGGTTCATACATGTTGGCTGACCGACAATTTGGCTGAGAGGGAACGTGTCAGCAAACAAGCTCAGAAAGATAACTGGGACCAAGACCGTGAATGCATTTGAAAATGAGTGTCAGTACTTTATTGTGAATTATCTGCCTAATTGGGAACCAGTGCAATCTTTTGAGCTGATCAGAGGCAGAATTTCAACCCTGGCTGCAACCTTCCGAACGCTCCAGAGGTGTGAAGGAAGCATCTGGCAACCCAATCAGCAACGAATTACACGAATCAATACGAGAAGAGATTAAAGTATGCATGAGTAGTTCAGTATCAGAAAGTGACAAGAGTTTACGACTTCTGCTGATAGATCGTATGTAGGCATAAGTAGACTTGCAGACATTCTGACGGAATTGGCTGCATATACGATCTTAGAACCAACACAGATGTCACTAACGAGTGAGATTAGATCTTCACGGTGGGAGAGACAGATAATTTCAGTTTTGTCATCGTTGACTTCTCCAACACACTTCTCCCTTTTGCTCTTGGCGGTAGTCGAAAGGTCATTGAAGAATGGAAGATAGAGCTGGATGTCGTCAGCATGAAATAGTATCGCACCCCATGCTTGGCAATTAGGCCACCCAAGGGACGCAACTACATGGTAAACAGAAGAGGACCCAGAACAGAATATTGGGGAATACCAGTGAATAAATGGTTTTGTGGAGACTTCTTATCACAAATCTTCACACACTGTCTTCGGTCGTGCAACTCGAACCACTGAAGTAATTCCATCAACTCCAAAACAACTTTCTAACCTTTCTGATGAAGTGGCATGGTTGACCGTATCGAATGCAGCAGATAAGTCAGCAGGAGCATAAGTACAAAGGTGTTGGAATTATCAATGCATATAAGAATATAATTTGTGACACGTCTTGTGAGCTGTCTCAGTGCTATGTCCACTACGGTAGGCTGATTGAAAGGGTTAGTGCAACGACTGTGTGATTAGGTGTTCTTTCACTCTCGACCCCACAACTCGCTCAACAAGTTTTGAAATATACGATAAGTATGTAAGTCATTACAATCTAACGATTGCTTCTCGAGGTTTGAGCGTGGCTGCCTTCGTCTTGTCAGGAACAGTCCTCAATTTCAACAATCCGTTGACAATGTCGGTGAAAGATGGTACCACCACAGGAAGGACACATTCATCCCTCAGTATAAGTTCCGCGATTTCTTCTACACAAGCTGGACAGAAGGTTAACATTTTCTCTCTCTCATATGGGGAGGAGAAACACGGCTGAACAGCACCATGAGTAGTGGAACTTTGTAACTTATCATTTATGTTAGCTTTCTGAATGAAAAAATCGCATAAATCAGTCGCAAGTTGCCTCTTGTCTGTATGGGCGGGCAGTTTAGTGTTCAGAGATTTAGTTCCTAGAACTCGATTACTTCCCGTTGCTGAGTTCGGTCTTGATGAATGTTCACGTTGGAATATACAGGATAGTGGTCACATATTGCGTCAGCAGACAATACTTCACATGAGGAAGAGTGGCGATTTTATGAGGCGCAGATATCATGATCAAGCCAGGGTATTTCCAGATGTGTGGGTAGGTTTATCGACCAACTGTTCATGGCTATGTAGTCTCAAAAGATCCAAGTAATTAGACCCATATGTGTCACGGACTTTGTTTACCTTAGCATTCATGTCGCCAATATAAAATTTGGACGAATTGTCGGTAGCATAGTAATCCAGAAGGTAAGCAAACTCACCCACGAAGTTCTGCGTGTTAATTTATTGGCAGCACTCGGCGGCGGGCGAGATATGATAATGAACATCATAGACGTTTCTGAAATGTTATTCTCTACTATCGAATGATAATAACGCCTAGAATAAATGGATACCAATACTTATCGAGCCCCATAACTTGACTATGCAATCAAAACTGTTCAACGCAAGAATGTTTCATCTCCTGTTCCCAGTAACATTACGGAAATATTAGGGCCACCAAATTAATGGTACGAATTTCTCGGTTTTAACATTCTTACACAAGTTTTTACTATGCAAAGCATTGGCATACTGCTCCATTTATTATCAGCTGGCGAACATGGTATCTCTATAACCATCGTGATGTAATGGCTGCAATTCACAATAATAATTATTGTAATAAAACATATCCATTATGTATATGATGAAGTCCATTGATTCTCTACCAGTGTCTGGGTCATTGACAGCGATTAGAAACAGTCATGTTAACGCCCTTTCTGATTCGAAGGTCTTGAATCTCAACCAAAATCCTAAATGAAGCTTGGTCAAGTCGCGTTCACGGCACTAAAACTGGCAACCAAGATCTTCCACTGTAAAATAGGGGTTATGTGTCCATGTTGTGCCAGTTGATGTGCGCAAATGAAGGGCGTATGGAACATTGTCGGCTATTTGTTACCGCAACCGTGCGCCACGCATGGCTTAATCGTAGGTATCTGTATTTGGTTTGACAGATAGATGAGAGGAGTAAATTGTTGATAGCTCTCAGTAGCCTACAGGCCTACTCTTGGTGCCCCATTTTTGATTGCCGAGTTCAGCGCGATATCAACAAAGTTCGTACGTAGCCTATATAAAGACATTCCGTTACCGTTACCGGTACTAATGTCGCGCTTTTCGTACAAAATGTGCAATCGCGGAGTTCCACATATACTTAGCAAAATTATATCTCCGCGACGCGTTGAGCGTCTAGGGATATTATGGTTTTGGGGTGTAGCCGCCGCCGTCTCCGGAAACCATAAACGTTGGCGTAATAGCTCTCTTAAGGTCGGATTCCATATGTGCGGATGTGGGATGCGGTATCAACTTTACAATCGCTGTTTTGTGAAGAAGGATCATTTTTTAACGGGTAAAGGCTGTATAATGATGCACAAAGACAATATATATGTAAAAGCTCATGAATATGGACGTTAATGTGCTTTATGAGGAAGATATTCCTCATAACTAGTTTGCGGTATGCGGCATTGATGCTGCATTGGTACGCGGTGTTATTGCACTTAGACAACGCTCATTTCATCTTATTCGAAGGAATTTTTGCAACGTTGTGGTCTGTGATAATCTCTGTTATCATAATATAGCTTATTCGGGCACTCTCCACGTTTTTATTCGCGTAGAGGCGACGTTCGAGTATTTCGCCGCATCCCGCATCCGCACATATGGAATCCGGCCTTGACGCTCTATCCGATTGACCCAAAACTTGGTACACCTGGTGGTACACGAAACCTGGTGGATGTGGACTGCAGTTGGTTCCGAAAAACATGAAGGTCGATTTGAGGTCATCTGAGTTCGAATTCTCGTAATTGCGATTGTGTCTGATTGGAACAAAACGTGATGGGTGTGGACTACAGTTGATTCAGAAAGGTCATCGGAGGTCAACTTGGGTTCATGTAATTTCTCTAAACATCAGTGGTAAAGATCCATAATTAATGCGGGGATACCGGTATACACGTGGACGGTTTACCCGCCCGCACGTGTCCAGTTAGACCTGGATTTAGTTCACTATGGCCCGTACGCAGGTACGTAGCCTGCGTGTTCGTACAAAATAAATCGCTTTACTAGGATATACGAATAATAACATGAAGACATTACTAAGAGTGTTACGTTTCCCGTATGAAATATTAAGAAATTACCGTGTTTCACAATATAATATAGGGCCTACAAGCATACTCACTGTTAGTTTGTCATTGGTTCGTAGCATGTTCGTACGCAAGTCATCAACTCTTAACAGATATATAGGCCTATGGAAGTTGGTACGTAGCATATACCTAAGTCTTTAGCAACATCAGTGATGGGGCGTTTCCGTCAGGCATTATGTACAACTTGTGGCATTAGTATGGACTATTTATCCTTCTCCGATTTCGGTACACTTTTGTCCATCACCTATATACCTCCATTGGGATACTAAACAATTACCATATACCTTCAAAGTCTTCAAAGGAAGTTGGTCACGAGCAGTCAGTTCACTACCTAGTTTATATATGTATATATATATATACCGGTGGTGCTGTCCTCAACTGCTGCACCTGTTCGATCGCTCTGATTTTCATCCATTTTTCTGCCGTTTTACCATTTCAACATTTTCCGTTTATCTTACCATGGACTTTAACGGACGTTTGTGATCATTTTTGGGCCATTCGCTAAGTTGCCAATTCGTGTATTTTCGAGTTCTGTCACCGTTCACGTTCGTATACTGTCCTTGATTTTGCACGTACTTTCCATTTTGTCCTATCCACGCCTACTCACAACACGTTCCGCGATGTGTCATCGAACATACACCCGTGGCACCCTTGGGTGTATTCGAGACCCTACACCAACTGTTCGTGAACACACGGAACTGTGCGAGTCTCGAACACAAATTAACAGTACACGTGCATTGACCTGCCTTGAGGTAACGTTACTTAGTGCATATGTACCGTACAACAGCTGTACAGTTACCGTATCACACAATAACTCCTGTTTATTTCCACAAGACGCACTCCACAAATCTAGTTGTTGGGTCATTCACCCCCGTCAGTATTTACTAGTCCTACATGTTTTCCTTGGATCACTCTCTGGTAGTTTTTTTCAGGATAAACAAACATAAATTCGCAATTTACGAAACGTTTGTTGCTTTGTTTATCTTCCGGATGCGGCATCTATATTTTTTCTCCAT
>JAUOBX010487633.1:0-10222 GCA_032360705.1 Eupentacta quinquesemita
TGCATAGCCAACGAATTCGTGCGGAGTTTATCGCTACAGTGTGACCGCTTGGATTTTATCGTTATCGTTCTCGTTATCGTTCTCGTTATAGTTCTCGTTGCGGTGTGACCGGAGCTGAACGTCATTCCCGTCATTGGTTTAAAATTGAGGGAAAATCCGGATTTGATAGTGAAACTCTCAATGAAGAACTAGTCACCACTTTTCCGAAAGACACTCGCACGGGCTTGTTGAAGTTTTTTCTTGATAACAATGTTAACTGAGTGATTTTCAATCTCCAACAAGTTGGTTCCGTTTTCCATATCGATTGTTGACATTCAACCAACTCTGTGCAGCATGGTGCAATTTGTAAAACTTCAATCACGTCATTCACGTGTATTCGAACTTTCTGGTATCGAGTGACTAATTAGTCTGAAATCCATTGGCCTATATTACACAAGTGATGAATCACCGAGTTGGTAGACCTATATCATGTCGATACACAAATACAAGACGATACACAGAGGGGGAAGCCGAAGGGGGAAACCGCAGGGGCATCCACCACAAGCCGCGACACCTGGTCGTAAACTAGTCATAAACTGCTCACTGGTGACCAATTTCTTTCAAGAAATGTCTCCAATGATAAAGCGCTTAGACCGTGCTCTCAAGGACAAACTCATACAAAAATCAGGGCTCAGATATTGTTACACCACAGAGATTGTAACACACAACAGAACGTGGAGTCAGCCTCTAATGATGTTTTTCTCATTGTGTTGGCCAACTGAAACATCGTTTTGCATTACCATTTACCTACTCACATGGTCATTCAGTCCACGCACTAGCCTGCGAGGCAGACCATAAAGAGCCACTCCTAAAAATAGAGGGGGCTATACCTCTTTAACATTATGTATACGATTGTCGATTAATAGGCAAAGCCCTCATTGTGTGTTACGTCATCCTGCGTATATTAGTCGATGGCGCTGATACGAGGCGAACAATATCAAACGCATGTTACAATAGGCTATCTACGCACCGGCTCGAAGAATACTCACGCAACCGGATTCACGATCCCCCCATTGTTATTGTTCACTCATGACACCAGCACTCACAAAATAAGCTGCACAAGAAAAAGCGGTCACTTAGCGCCATCATTTGAGCTTGTGGATATATACCCGACGTGTTCAGTCGATGCTGCAATACAGGGGTCGTTGACGATACGAGGCATGCGCACCTATTGGGTTATTTTATCAGTGATCGAGGAATAGTCAGGCAGAGGCGGAACGTCTGGCGACTTTTTACCTTTTTAATTGTGAATCGGCTCACAACAGTCAGTAGAGCATTGGACTCATGATCAGAGGGTAGTTGGTTCGAATCCCCGTCGGCTGTTTTTTCCGGTGCCTCGTCCCACCCAGGCATTTCTATTTTCTAGGAACCTTATGAGGTGACTTGTAAAAAGTAGCGTGCGCTGTATGTAGCAGCCCTATTGGGATGTCCCCCGGGGGACACGATGAGGTGATACACAGTGTCTGTGCGTAAGGGTAGAACAGACAGAAACCCGCACTATATATGGTGCGGGTTTGACAAGTCACTGATGATCAGGGGCAATATCTGTGAAGCGCTTTGAGCATGTCGTTGACGTGGGGAAGCGCGAGATATTATTATTACAAAGATGTTGCGCATTTCACTGTATAAACAATTGGGTCCTGAAAACTTGTTGGAGAAAAGAGAAGGCTACTAAATCCAATCGATATAAAGATCCAGTATTTTGGACACCGGCATTGTCCAGTTATCAGAGCACAGACAATTCAACACCATCTACTGCAAGGCAATCTAGATGGGAGGAGTGGTAGAGGACGGCCAAGATGGACCTGGTTGAAAGACATTGTTGAGTGGACAGGACTCCGCATGACAGATGAGATCCATGCAGCACATGACAGCAAGCTCCAAGGAACATCATGACACCCTAAAGAGAAATTATTCAAGGTTGAGACAGTAATTTTTATGATTTCTCCTCTTTTAGGCTGTTATCTGAAATTCGGAGTTTTGCAGGCCAGTGGGAGACGTGGTTGCATACCTCAATGGAGAGCCTCCCAGCTAACCTTCAAGAAGCCAAGATGGTGGTCGCCAGGCGATTCGTCCAATCATTAAAGAGACAGACTTCATTCCTCCACCTTGCCCAGGTAGAGTAATTAGAAAATGAGTAGGCCTGTTCTATCGTTCAATTCTCACAAATGTTATGTAGGCTGATTCGCAGATAAGGTTACTCTGCTTATTCTTCCAATATGCTAACATATTTTAAGCCGATAATCATGAGCTTTGAGGAACAGTGTTCAGATAAAAGTGTCCAGTATCTCGGGCATTGTATTGGTTTCTCCATACTCCGCTGCCTATAGCCTTCAGCAGTGTTGTAGTCGAGACCGGAGACTGCTTCACGTGGGCATATACGATATTTACCCGTCTTTCAAGTCTTCATTGATCCCCCCACCCCTCCCCCAGGAAATGCATGAATATAGTTATTGCATTTATATAGCGCCCTTTTCGATTTGACTAGCTCTTTTAGGTTTTAGGCTATACTCATTAGTGACCCGCTGTCGAACCCGTACTATCTAGTGCCATTCAATTTTGGGACACAGCTCCCGAGTGTCACAACATCGTATATCCAGGGGAACATCCCAAAATGCTGTCACATACGGCGCACACTACTATTCACACGCCATCTCACAGGGTTCCCAGTAACACTTGGGCATCGTGAGACAGTCTAGGAGACATGCCTTGTTCGAGTACAATGCGGGTAAACCTCTCAAGCTTCCGCGTGGTTCGAACTCACAATCAACTGAGTAACTGACCGTTAGGCCGGAGCTCTACTGACAGCTAATCCGCCCCCTCTAATATGTATGTGCTGTATGTAACAGCTAGGCCTTGATTGACAGGGTCCTGAGATGTGTAGATAGAGAATAGGTTCGCTATCCGCGCGTTGGTGTTTTAGCATCATTGCCTGTTTTTCGTGTTCTTTTTTATTGTCATATTTCACGAGGGTAGTCCTCATTCAGTGCTGGGGCACTGCTTTCCATACGAGCCATCAACACAGAACATACAGAGTTACAACATAGAGATACAAACGACGATATCAACTAAGAGATTAACAGTCCGAAAAAACACCTAAATGCGCAATATTATAACGGAGACATTAAATATCCTTACCAAAAATATATTCTTCTAATTTGCATTTGAAAGTATTGCAGTTCACTAAAACTTTCAGCTTAGATGGGAGACAGTTCTATGAAGAACTCGCTCCAGAAAATTTGAAAGATCTTTTCCCAGTTTCAGATTTGACACTGTCGATGTTGTCAGAACAACTGGACCAGGTTCTATAAGTATGACGATTCCTTTGGAGATTAGTATTAGTTGTTAGGTAATCGGGAGCCTGACCGTGAACACAATTACACATAAGTACATTTTTGAAGTAATCAGCACGTTGCCGAACTGACAGCCAATCTATTTCTTTGAGAATATCTACAACATGTCTGTCACGAACTCCACAACCTAGTACCCACCTTGCAGCCTTATTCTGCATGATCTGCACACGATCAACAAGCTTTTTCGACGCTGTTGACCACACAGATGAACAATGGATGGATACTCTTCACTTTGTTGTAAATTCCGTTAAACTAATTGGGCAATAATCGTGAAGTCGCGGTTGTATAACCCATACAAGATCCTATGTATTTTATTGTGTTGATCCATGGTGCATGCATACCTCAACATTCCACATAGGTTTTCTTCCGAAATTCTGATGAAACTAACTATTGGCACCCACCATCTGACTGAACGTAAGTTAATCTCGCTCGCTATCAGGTTTGTCCAGTAGAAACAGTTGTAAATTTCGAGAGGAAACAAAAGATATCCAAAGAGTTGTACAACCAAGACATCAATGAATATTGCATGCTGGGATTGTTTTTGTATTGCGCAATTACCATGGCGCAAAGTGCAAAAGCCTGTAACTCTGTAACCGAGAGTCATATGAACGTCGGGTTTGGACTGATATGATCAGTTCTTAACCCTCTATAATATCTGCCCTAATTATGACGATCCTTGTTAAACCCTTTAATGTGGATAAAACAAAGATGAGCCGAGTTTGAAACAAAATTGCGGATGTAGGGGTTATGATATACGCTCTTTTCATGTAAGTTTCATAACATTGAGTTTGATCATCCGTTGGCCTCTGAGGGAGAACAAGCACGGAGTTGATATAAATATCCTGTTGTGCCACTAAAACACGATCCAGCGCGTCGCCAGACCAAAATATACCGAGGAAATATGCGGCAGTAAGACCATCATTCAAAACTGTGAATATACCTTGTTATGATCTAGTTTATGAAATGTGGCGCGTGGAGAGACATTTGTACCATTTCGGGAAAACTCACGACTTCATAGCGTGGAACAGTACGGTACCGTCAAGGCTGTATTTCATCTTGACAGATCAGAGATACCTCCAATATATGGGACCACACAGGACACGATAATAATAGTGCCCGAATGTGGTATAAAGTAGGCCATATAGCTCATATTGCTGGCAAAGCTCGCTGGAATAACCCGGAGTACGAGTCCACCAACTTGCAGAGGTGTGATTCTTGAAGATGTAGTGAACTAGGCCTTCCTGGTATCGCTGTCGTGTAATTACCTTTGTAACACACGAGGATTATTGGCTGTAATCAGTTACCGTGGATGGACTTTTGGCTCTTCCAGCCATGGGAAAAGTTGTCAGCTTATGAAGGCACAGATCGTCTGTCAGACTGGGACCTGAAGTGCTGGTCCCGGGAGCAGCAGATACTGGTAACACCCCGGCCATATGAGCCATAGTTGAAACAAGAAGAAGGCGAGTATTGCCGAAGCTCATCCACGACCGACAACACGACAATGGTTCAAGTCTCGAACCCCTAACATCAGCGACGTAAAGTGACGGTGCCGGGAGAGGTGGGATACTGGATACACTTCGCCTCAATATCATCTGAGCATCAGTCGTGTTCCGCACGACCAGGGTCCAGGTCTCGATCCTGTGACATTAAATGACAGTGCCGAGGGCAGACTGGGACTGGTTATACTGCTTATGCCCCCCTCGATATCATCTGAGCATTAGTCGGAAAGAGAAGGGAGGCGAGTATCGCCGGGGCTCATCCATGTTCAGCACGGGCAGGGTTCCAGTATTGGACCCGTAACTTTGAGGACGTGAAGTGACATTGCCGGGAGCGAGAACATAAGAGAGGCAAGTATCGCTGGCCAGGGATATTCCTGAATCTACAACACTCGAAAATAAAAAACAGCGAATGAGTTTACCTCTCCATCAGGTCTCTGCCAGTATATGCCAGCCTGCCACGGCCACGCCCCGGTGGTGGCGGCATAACCACCGACCACCCGGCCACCGAACCTTATAGCCGTCCTCCCAGATTTACCACAACTCTGATAGTCAGTGGCGGTATCTGTCGGTAAAATTGAACAGTTTGGAGAGACATTTGAATTAACGTCTATTAACTAACTGCTGGTGGGTGATTGTTAGGTTCCAAATTCACATTCAAGGTAATTTCCCATAGATTGAGTTTGTGTTACTCGTGTTGATAATTTGCGTTCACTTTTAATAAGGATGGTGGGATTTTAGGGCCCTGACGGGTCTTCTTCTCCACGATAGCAGAACAACTCGAGTGAGGTGGTCGGAATTGTAATGTATCTAGGTTGGAAAGAGTCTAAACTCGGGAGGCTTTAAGACAGTCCTAATGAACGATGCGGTTCACTAGGACAGGGAGAACGGGGAAACCTTCTAGTTTTGGTATATACAGTTTTAAAGTGATTTGAGGTCACCAGAGGTTTATCACTGAAACCCTTGTAAGAAACACTCTAAGTCTCATACTTGATATGTATGCTAATGTACCAGTAGCCTAGTAGGCGTACCCGGCAAATAATCGCCGTGGTTTTCCACTGAAGTCAAAGGCAATCTGAGGTCACCAGAGTTAAAACGTGCATAGGTTGGACATATGAATTACATTTGTTCTGGGGGGGATCAGGTCAGAGCTCACCGGAGGTGAGCAGAGATAAGTTTACAAACGATGCAAACACAATAACTATCTTTCAACACTTTTTTTTGTCTGAGACTTTCTTCTTCTCTCCTTTTTGTGCTGCGATTAGGGAATCCTAATCTCGCTCAGAGGTGAGACGAACGTGAAAGAGAAAATTAACTGGTATCCACGCTCTTAGACATATATTAATATATATATAGGTATCCCAAAACTGGCAATACTTGCTCCTTAAAAGGTGTCAAAAGTCTCAAGAATCGTACCTTCCCTCAACGAATTCTCATTTTCACTTGGTTCATGGGAAAGGATCTAATTTGTGAATCCCCGTCAGTTCGTGTGCCACGGACACCAATCATTTTTGTTTTCAATGTATTGTTGTAACATTTACACATCTAATGCAGTTACTCTAAAGCATGCATGTCCCACTTAACTAGAAAATCAGCTCATGAGACTTACTTCCTGTATTGAGCTCGAATGATTCAGTTATCATCTGAATATATACATATAGCACACCCGTTTCCGGAGTGTCAAGTTCAATAAATACTTGTGATGTCAGTCTCAAATGAGAATTCCAGGTTTCTTAACTGGAAAATATAAATATAGTTGGAATACACATCAACTACTGGAGTGAATAGTAACTGGTAGGGGTCTATATATTAGTAAATTTGTATTGAATTTGAAAACCTCAAACTGTTGATTCAGTCGTAGCAATACGTATTTTCTATCTCAGACACTCGAAAATCATCCTTTGTGAAAAGACGCCTTATCTGAGGCGTTTACAACAAAGCTTTAACTCACGTCACACCAGTGGTCAAAATCATGAAAATAAAGGAATCAATGAACAGATAATCAAATCTATGCCTGACTGCAAAAATAAAGATTGCATGGAATCACCACGAATTCGCTCAGCTCTATCGAAGTCATACCGGGATGGAGCATGTGAGCAAGAAAACGGAAGATGTTCACAATTTCAGTTAATAAATTGCGCGCCACTTCGGCGGTGGTACCTCCTAAGTCCGCGGTAAGTTGCGATGGCTTTATGATGCAAGCAATATTCGTCAGTCACCACTGTCATATTCTTCAAAATGGCGTATCGATAATTTTTACATGAATGTATGTTTTTCGGCTGGAATTGAACTCAAATGTTATCATTATTTTAAGTGCTTAAGCACAACCATATATGCAGCCATCATCATACTGAAGCCTTCGGTTGTGTGTAAAAACTTTACCTAGTACACTAGTGAATGATAATATGAACCCTTCAACCTGATGATTGTTTCCACAAAACACAAATGTTATGCAATAAACTCACCTCTTACGCAGATAGGAGGCTCCGTGGACCACTCGCCATACCAACATCGGCTGACTTTCGGGCCAACCAGAAGGTATCCAGGGGTGCACTCGTATGATATATTCAGTCCATGCCAGACGTTATACTTCCCATAGAACCTGCTGATCACGTGGACATGATCTGGTGTCTTCGATGGGAGTTTGCAGCTCTCTGAGGGGGGAACATCGAAAAAAATACTTGCACTGCCTCATCACTAGCCACCCTGACGTTCCTAGTGTTGCAAGGTATCGCATGTCCACTAAAGTCCCTAAATAAGACCGAAACGCTGAAGAAAGGGCATTTTCCAAAATGGCCGCCATGTCTATCTTGTTGTGATAATATTCGAGTGTGGAATTTCCAGGGGATGCCTAAATGTGGATGTAAGGTACCGACTCACAGAGAAATAAATTCTCCACAAGACAAAATTGTACCACATGGCAGGTGCTCTATAGTAATGTTCATAATATTTATCGACTAGGAATGCAATTTTGACTAATTTCCCCCTCAAATATGAACTGTACTGTGATGAGTTATCTCCTCATCTGGAAAATTCTACAACGTGATGAGACGAACCTTCCTAGAAATATGTTATTCACTACCCTGTTAGTCTGTTACTCACTTTCTCTACATCCGGGTCTCCCTGGCGTCCATTCACCGTCGTTGCAGTATACAGCAGAGTCGTAGAAGTCCTCCGCGTATTGGTTGCACGTGTAACTTGTAACGGTACCGTTTTTCACATAGCGTTCGTAGTATGATGTGTACCGCCCGTGCACTACCGCCGGGAGCAGACAGTGTTGCGCTGAAATTGAACCAAAATGAAAAAGATGTTACTGTTGACCTGGAAGAGGAACTGAGTTCATTCTCTGTCCACGTAAAGCTCAAAAGTTGACGAAACTGATAACATAATGATAACTAGACATGTGCAGGCGGGGGAACCGATATGATGACATGTATATCCCCGCATATATTTAGCAAATTTGACCCCTGATGACCTCACAATGACGCTGATCGGTAACGAAGGTGGTCTACTTCACCAAGTTTCTTTAAGATCTGACAAAGTTAGTGGAATCGCACGAATTACCCGAATGTGACTTCTGGTGACTTTGGAATGACCGCCATGTCAGCACGGTTCGGAGACCAAATGTACTGTCTACACTGACCAAGTTTCGTGTAAATCGACTTGATATTTTCGCAAAAAACGTTCCAAAAATAGGCAGTCATGCAGAAACGCCCACTGTCGAACTCATCTACGATTTCTTGAGGGCTGACATATGTGTCAACTTCCAGGTTAATAGGACGTCGCGTTGGATGCGGAGATGGCGGCGGTGGCAGCATGTACACGCTCAACCAAATGTGATACCCATTCAGTGAATTCTTATCTATGAACGCAGGGACTCTATGAACAAGGACTGATTAATATTTTAGGAGTAGACATAGACCCTACAATCCACACATCAGCGTCTTTGACAAGTCTAATCATTGCACCAGTCATACGACCCAATGGCACAGTGGCACAAATAGTTCATACCCATTCAGTGACTCCTCATCTATAAACGCAGGAACTCTATAAACAAGGACTGATTAATATTCTGGGAGTAGACATAGACCCTACAATCCACACATTAGCGTCTTGGACAAGTCTAATCATTGCACCAGTCATACGACCCAATGGCACAGTGGCACACATAGTTCATATGGAGTTCGAACTACGCTCATATTCAACGTAGGAGGAAATGATAATGATAATGATAATGATTCTTTAAGTGCATGACTTCCTCTCTAAGTGTTTCCGGTACGGAATTGGGGCAATGGTCTCTGTTCATTCAGCAGAGGTTCTACCACTAAGCCATTATGTCGGGCTGCGATACTAGTGGTTTCCCGGATGAGTTCTCGCGATGCTCGGCACTAAACGCCCACTACAGGAATTCGCCAGCAAGTGAATGCGAGCGCACCGGAACATGACGTGACGTACCTACCTGTGCAATAGGGTATGCATCAGAAAACCAGCAGATGTCCCGCATCCATTCTCACAGCTCAAAGATTCAATGGCGAACCTAAGTACGTATACGTAGTTCATTCAAGTTCCAGTGGTCATGTTTCGTACACTCTACTCCGTCATATACTCCGGGCTGAACATGACATAACGTTGGACAAACGGCAAAATGGCGTCAATTAGGGCTGTGAGGCATTCAAGACTGATTGTGACGTCATCGTGATGGCTGAAAGGATTGAGGCGATAGCCGAGTTCTCCTACCTTCACGGTGACGTTTCAGCGAAGGCTCCCTTAACCCATTACGCAGAGCTGCGAAACTAGTGGTTTCCTGTTGTGTGGTTCATCAGTTTTGACTACCTCAGTTCAGTGTCACTCCTCAGGATGTCGACAACACCCTGATCACGTGATTGGGTGAAACGGATGTGTACTGTACCTTTCGCGAGTTACGACACACCTTGAACTCGCACATAGCAGATCTATTATCCAGTGAATTGGATAATCCTTCGTTGGAACACACCCGACCTACAAGTGAATGCACGTGCTCTAATCTGTCAAGGCGTCTCTTGGGGAATCGTTCGAACGTGTCCACTGGTGACGACGCTTCCGCGTTGGCCAATCAGCGGGCACCCATATTTAGTGCAATTTTCAGTGGCTTCAGCGTGTGAGTTGACGGGGCGGGTGCACTCGATTGAACGAGGCCCAGATGTACGCACTTGGTTGACAAGGGGCCAGGGTATGAGGGGGGAAGGGGGGTATGATCTCACCTATTTTGGCAAACGGCGCCGGTGTCGTCGGTATGACCTCCATGCAGTAAGGGACGGTGGGCAGCCATTGTCCCGCATTACAGATCGGCCGTAT
>JAUOBX010487744.1:0-10220 GCA_032360705.1 Eupentacta quinquesemita
CACTCAGGTCCGATTCGACAACAACATCGACCCGACGAAGAGGGATATGCAAATTACTCTGAAGGTGAGAACAATGAATTGAAATTGTCATCCATTTTCATTGACTTCCATCGTCCTTTGAATAATAAGGATAGCGTCCCACTCACACATGACCATTCCCTCGTTCTTGACACGATGCACACTGAAATACAATGATTTTCGAATTTGCTAGCGCTATCCTGCAGTTCCCTCAACTGATCCCCGATCCTAATCAATACCGTAGTTTACTAAAAGCAAACAATCAACCACTCAGGAAAGATCTGGTATCCCGTGCACATCTACTGGTTCTACGCATTCCCAAACAACAGCGGAATAATGGTCGGCCATCGTATTCTAATTCGGCCGATGTAGTGGTTTGGATGAATTGACACAGCCACGCAGTCATTGCTCAGTTTTGCTCAGACAGAAACTATTGATTCAGTCGGACTAAACAGAGACAAATTTGAGAACGGAAGGGACGCGCAACACATAACAACTCCATGTCAACGTATGACATTTCTAAATAGAAGGAAACTATGGAAAATAGCCATACACCAATCATATGTATCTTTCAATTATATTCCTGTTATATATATATGTATAGTTATATATATATATATATGTATTTGTGGATGATGATCTGAGATCTGGAAGGAGTGAAAAGCACACGGATCCACCGGGATTCGTGCCGCGGAACTCTCGCTTTACGTGTAGGCGCCCAGCCAATTGAGCTATATGGAAGCCAACTGGTGGTCTCGAACTCGAGATCGTAGCGGTTTCTCATTCATGAACGCCTGAACACTGTACGCCTGAATGGTAAAACTGTATACAATTTCATGATCCCCTCTCTTGGGAAATTACTGCCTAAACTGTTGCTGCTAGGTTGCCAGTGTCCACATGGAACTGTTAGTATTCTCTTGTGTGCCATTTCTCTTGCTGCGGCAATTGAAGAGGATACGTCATGATATGATACATAAACAGCAGGTCGGTGTGGTTCTTCCGTTAAATCAACTGACTTTCGTCGTGTTCAGGTGTTCTTAGTTATTTTGATGTCATAATTCGGTCACTGATGCAACCTTAGGTTAGCATAATAACCTAATAGCCTCGCCATTATACGATAGATTAGCTGATTACTGAGGTTGAGACACTAGAGGTGCTTCACTAAAGCAACATTATACTGTACCAAGTTCGTTATTTCATTATTTGTCGGAATTTCCAACATGCTGAAATGGGTCCACCAGTTTTGGGCGATGGAAACGTAAATAATCTACCCATATTAAGTGCTGGTATGAAGTGGAAGTAGAACGTCGTTGCCGCTGGAAGTGTTCCAATGTAATTCTGCTCGAATCCTTTCTTCCGTTTGTCAGGAGACGTACTTATCCATCGATAGGGACTTCCTGGAAGATCTGGGAATCAACGCATCGCTATATAAACCACTCAGCGCTCATGGGTTCTTGCCGTTTGTGATGGCATTCTACAAGGAAGATAAGGAGGTAGATATAACATTCAGCCTTGTTTGTTTGTTTGTTTGTTCGTTTGTTAATGGTGATGATTCTTCTCATTGGAATATCGTCACCAAGCTAGCAGTCCAGGGACCAGTTCCATGCAAACTAATGCGCAAGTTAACCTTCATGATTGAGGGATATCAGAAACTTTCCCGTGCCCCAGAAAACTGGACAACAAATGTATTGTACCGAGCCATCGTGGTGATTTTGCACAATTTGTTTGAAACACTACACGAGAAACTCGCGTATCTTGGCCACATCCATGGATAAAATGGTAGTGCATCGATGCTATAGTATAGAATCGAATGGAAGAGAAAAACTGGATGCCATACCATTTCCAGCAGTTCACACAAACTCACCTATCTCGGCTGTGTCTACAGATAGAATTGTAGTGCATCGACGCTATGGAGCATAGAATAGAAAGAAGGAAGCTGAACGATTCCAGACCCTTTGTACACGAGAAACCCATGTATCTTGGCTGCATCTACAGATATAACATGGTAGTCCATCGACGCTACAGTAAGATAGTATAGATGATATAATTGAAGGGAAGAGGAAGGCTAGACGATTTAAGGGCACATCCATGGACGGAAGAAATCGTAGTAAAACAACGCTATAGAGTATAGAATAGAAAGAGGAAGGCTGACGATTTCAAACCATTTGTGGCAGTACACAAAAACTAACGTATCTAAAGAGCGTAGAATGGAGAGAGGGAGGCTCGACTATTTCAGACCTTTCGGAGCAGTACCGTATACAAGGACCGCACGTAACTTGGCTACGATCACGAGTAAGATGGTTCTGAAGTGATGCTATATTGAAGGCTGGATGATTTCAGACACCCATGTGCAGTGATACACAAGGAATTCGCGTATCTTGGCTGCATTCACAGATACATTGGTAGTGTACATCGATGATATGGAGTACAGCAATTAATATGAACGGGAAGAAGGAGGCCGAAATTGTTCAGACCGTTCGTAACAGAACGCAAGAAATTCACGTATCTTGCAAACATCCATCGATAGAATGGTCCGTAGTCAGGTAGTGTATAGACGCTCAGCTAGAATAGGATGATTCAGGGCTTGGGATAGTGCTGCAAACCTCCTGACCGCAGGATTCTTCCAAGAGAGTGCGCATCGGCCCATCCTGGCCACATTTACAGGTAAGAGGGAATGGCATGCGGTGTATCGACAAACTAGAGAATATCCTGAGCGAGAAGAGACAAATCGTCTGTCTTGCGTGTGGTAGTGCACAAGGAACGCATGACCACATGCGGACGTCTATACAGCCATCGAATGGACATGACGTAACATAGCAGTGGCATGCAGCGTCCAAATTTGGTAGCAGGTCGTCAGTACTGACAGTGGCTTAAGGGGAAGATAGGAACAGGTACGCTGATTCTTTCATTCGAGACGGGTATTGGGTTGGTGGACGGTCAATTGCGATTGAATGTATGTGGACTATGTCTCGAGCGACTGAATCGCAGTGGGCGGTGTGGGACAGGTCCAGACAGCCGTGAGTGGTGCACCGATGACCAATACATTAGACATCGAAAGGTTTGTTTGTTTCTTCCCTCCTGGGAACTCGACAGGATCCCTATTGGGATATTGTCGCCAAGCTGACAGTCCGGGTCCAGTCCCGTCCAAACTAACGCACACCCGAACGCACAAGTTACCCGAACGCACATGTTGAGATAATTTACAGATAATATAACAGAGAATCACTCACATCATATTATTTGTAACTTTTCCCTGCAGATAATGACTGAACTCACAGGTTTTAGCGGCGGGATCATTAGTGACGTCACTGTCGGGAGTTACGCACCGGAAGTACCTGTTATTTCGATGGAAACGCGCGGAGAGATGGATGTTACTGATCTATCGGTTGATAAAACGAAACCACTTATCATCCTATCCGCATCATTTTCTTGTCCAATGCTGCAGGTGAGGCATGCCTGAATTTTACATGATGGGTATTTGTTAATGTGTCATTGAGCTCCACTAATTAGATTATCCGATATAGCGGTGGAATCCAGGAATAAAAAGGCTGGTTCCTCTCGTCGCTTCCAATCATCTGGGCCCCCTCCGAGCACATCATGCACATGATGTGAGACCTCAGCCTAACCATGAGCTATCTATATGAGGCCTAACTGGAGGAGCAATGCACGCAATATATCGAAGCATTTTCCTCTGACCACTGACACGCATCAACATTTTTGGGCGTTTAGCCGTATACGATACGCGTTGCTCTACCTGGGACAAATTCAGATAGAGTTTCCCCCGGTCACTGACACGCACTTACATTTCCATGCGTACGGTTTGACCAACTACGGTTTGCGTTACTCTAACGAAATTGGGCAACCGATGACTGAGCGAAGTTTTGTGGGACATTAATTAATTTTTATTGCGCTAAGAATGCGTTACTCTCACAAGGATTTGTGAATGATGATGATGATGAGTCAACTTTTGGCAAGCATATTTAGTTGTTCAGTTCAAGGAATTACGTATGTGCAGGTTCGCCTGAAATCCTTGCAACACGGTCAGATTCATCTGATCAGACATTGATCTCTCAACAATCCTAACACATCTGACAGCTGATGCACCATCAGAATGAACCACTCGTGTGCGATTTGATCGTTACAAATTCGATACGCAGCTTAACAATCCTCATTAACTTTTATTCTGAGAGCATCCTCTAGTCAATGTCTCCTAAAATCCAGGCGAATCACAAATAGTATAGGCCTACAAAATCAACATCCAACGCAACTGATTTCATGTAATGTGACCTAAGTCCACTGTGTCTGTGCAGATGTAAAGGTAGACATGCACTATCACATTCCTTATCAACACACCGAGAGAGCTACAGCGGGGTACATCGTGATATTTAGGTCAAATGATAGTCGATATTCAGGTCAATTTGCTCAGAATCACACTGGGTGCCCTATATGATCCCAGAGGAGAAAAATGTATAGCCCGTGTAGGTTGGAATCGACAGAAGGTACGATTCTGTATCTGAAAACTAAGAGTCTCCATCCATAGGTTTGTGTTACCAGTATCCGGACACACAATAGTACAGGGATAGAGCATTCACGTTCAACACAACTTACTACAGGTACTACATGTGACCTAAGCCTATACACTACGTGTCTGTGCAGCTGTGTAGGTAGACATGCACGATCAGATTTCTTATTACCACACTAAGGGGGTTAAAGCGGGAAACATCGTGATATTTAGGCCAAGTGATATTCGATATTTGGGTCAATTTGTAAGGAATCACGCAGGGTGCCTTAATATGGTCCTATAGAGGAGGACCTGATTGTTGTTTAAGTTGGAAACGACGGACGGAATGCTCAAACTATTACAATCATGTTATAACGCCATCATCTCTATTATCCAGTGGGATGGTGATGCCGGAAGAATAGTATAAAGTTCCCAGGTGGTAGAATCAGGGGTTCATGATTCACATCACGGTATAACTCACGACACCTAGCCACATAATAACAATTCTTGATCCTAACCATCTCCGTGGGGGAAATAGCTACATGTGCACGTCTGTGGAGCGCAGGAACCAGCACACCCCTCTACGTTGTCAATCTCTGGACACGAGTGGCGTACGCACGAAGAGTTTTTGGCGGGTGGGTGGTTAGAACCACTTCATGACCCAAGTGATTGGCGATCATCGATGCCAACAACACTTTGTACATTTGTCTAGGGAACAATGAATTGCATTTATTTGCCATTAGTGAGAGTGAAACCATTGATGGGGGTTCCTCGCGCGAAATGAACTTCCTATCTTTCCGAAGAATCTGGTGGGACATTGGCGGCGGCCTAATATGAGTCTGACATTTTCAGCCATAGCCTGCCTGCCTAACACTAAGTAAACCAACTCATCACCCCTGAGTTTACCGAGACGCATCAACAGCCATGATTAAGTAACTGGCGCGATGTTCACGCCGCGTACAGAACTGTCTCGATCACTTCGGCAACCTGGCGAACGGCGGTTTTATTCTTCCTGTCAAGAGAGAAAACTGAACCGCTCTACCAACGATTCGAACTAGTTGCCTAGTTTAAACTGGTGATTCAGTTCATTGGGCTCTATCACAGTAATGCATTTGGTGGCTTCGTATGGATTGGTGATGTGGGAGTTATTCGGTGATGCTTGGTACTGTTGGGATTCTGGTTGTTTTATGTGGTAGCATCGGTGTCTGTGCCACTACATTATGTCCTGGATACCTGGTCAGATGTGAGCGAATTTGAACATGTTCTTCGATGTTAGTATTGTTCTACAAAAGGTTAGGGAATAATCAGTACTGTCGAATTTGAAATGGCATAGACCGTCACCGTTGGCTTTTGTAACTTTAAGAGGGACAGTATGTCGTGAGTCTTTTGGGCAGACATCTTTTGACCGACGGAGGTCCCTCTAGATCGTCGAACGACGGCCGACGGGACATGACAACATAGATGACCTCTCTTTGTGTATACTTCGGGTTGCCAGTCTGATCGTTCCCCGTCATAATCAACCGTGACATAAGTGCGTTTTGGGAGGAAACCACCCACTTGAAACTGTTCAATTTGTTTCAATTGTTGCGAGTTTCCTCGTAAAACAAAGAGTTATTAGTTCAACCGCCAATGATCCGACGGAGTAAAATGTCCTGGTGTCATTTAAGACGGTTTTGATCGCCGATCGCAACCCTAACCGGACACGTGAGATGTAGGTTAGTGGGTTGCCTGATCACATTATACGACAACAAATGATTTATTTCGGCGTGCCGTAGTCGTTTGAATGCCAAGCCTTGACGCAAACTTGCCCTCCGGGGTTAGTTTATCTTCCACAGTCGGTGCTCTTTACTGGCAACGCCAAAGATGACCTGACCGACAGATATGCTCCCAGGTTTATAGGTGAACGGAATCGCACACTCTTATTTATTGCGTGTCTGAACTACACCGACATTTTACTGTCATTCGAGGTTCAGTCGGAAACTTATTATGTTAGTAGATTTAAGACCTGCGCAGGGAGCAATATCTCAAGTTACATTGGCCATGTGCTCTGGGATTAGATATCATTTTATTCGAACACCTGTACCGTCAAGCGGGTGTTAGGAATGGCAACCCGATATAGTCGTAAAACAAACGACTCTCTTGCATCATAAAACGAAAGAGCGATGTGTTCTCGCGAACAAACATTGACATAACTGAACGTCCCTGAAGGCGATTAAAGTTCCGACGCCGTAAACCCCGTAGCTGTCAGTTGGTTCTTGCTCAGATTACACGACAGTTCATATCACATGGTCAAGTTATTCGCGCAACAGACATATGTCTGACGACCTCTGTCAGCCTATCGTGTGTTCTCTGCCCCGCAAATTCGACATGAAGGCCTAACATATGATGAATTCGTCCAGGCGTCAAAACGGTTTCGGATGAAGAATAAATTAAATGTTGAACACTCATTCTGTACAGCTGACGTCAATATTAATACTTATTTTCCTATGAACATGGCGCGTCTAGTGTGCTGAGGGTGAACACTAGCGTCCATATTAGAGACCCGCCAAACTGTCGAACCTCTCGTCGATGAGATAATGAAAATGAGTAAAACCTATCATCACGCGCTGTCCTCAGTATCTGGAGGAGAGAGGAACTTCCTGCTCAATGCAACAATTCGAAAAAGAATGGTGAGCCTGATTTACAAGGTAATCCTGAATGTTGACAACAATGAACCGATGCGAGCATTCCTTCTAAATAGGAGGGAAAACATCATTTACTGTGAAAACTCAATAATGACGTCCGGCGGTCTGTAGCACAATTTTGCGTACGAGTCAATCATGAGTCTGCTTGCAAATTAACAGGGTAAGTCAGTTTGAAGGCGCATAATTCGTATTCGTATCCCCCCAAAATGGTGTAGCGGATTTGTGTTCATGATTGAGGTATCGGAACGATTGATTCTGTCGAATATTGCCAATTACATAGGCACATGAGTATCGTTTAGTCAGTTGGTGTCATTCAAGTTCTGACAACAAATTCCCAACTATCATGGAAAATGACAACTTGTCAGGCCAATGATAAAACACATTGTACCGAGTATGTGGCAACTGTATGTCATTGGGATATGCCCTCTGCGACTCTATCGACCATCCATTCATAGCTACTAACCACACCTCTCATTCCGTTGTTTTTTTCAATTACAGGTTTGCCTTTTCACGAGCGGGGTATCACAAATCCTGAAGAAATACAAGAATCGTGCGGAGTTCGTGCTCGTATACATTTGTGAAGCGCACCCCGCTGATGGTTGGAAGTTAGGCCACAAAGTCAGCAGTATAAAGCAACATCAGACTATGAACGACCGACTTGAAGCAGCCAGGTACGTGGACAATAAGTGTCATTTCATCCCCGCGACTCGAATATTGGGGATGTTGTTGTTAATATGTCATGGACGTGGGTGTGTAGCTGCCGCCGTCCATGCTGATGCCGCCGCTGATGCCGCCGCTGATGCCATTGGAGGCATTTGGCATTAGCGCAATGACGCGCCAACGTAACGTCCGATTGACCTGAAACACGGTACACATGTCTTTTTACAAACAATCTCTGA
The DNA here is from genome assembly GCA_032360705.1 of Eupentacta quinquesemita. NCBI lineage: Eukaryota > Metazoa > Echinodermata > Holothuroidea > Dendrochirotida > Sclerodactylidae > Eupentacta > Eupentacta quinquesemita. The sequence goes on from JAUOBX010487744.1 coordinate 8,103, forward strand.
TAAGTTCGGTGTTGTAGTTCTCTATTTAGCGAGAGGTTGTGCGGAATTATAGAGTTCGTATGAGGCGTAGAATCATTTTAATATGGGAAGCGATTATGTGACGAAATTCATTGGTACAAACACTAGGATGTTGTTCTGTAGCGACGAACGTGTATTAGCCCAATTGAGGGTGTCCTATTGAGCAAGTAACTATAAACCCCGTTTGCTGAGAACGAGGGGTATGCTATTGGCAGGTTCCCATCTTTTTCCTTCACAATACATCCCAGCAACAGTTCACAGTGCAGTATTCAGCATAATCGATGGCCCTGCGTATCGGTTGCTTGACAAGTATACCATAAACTAACAAGAGCGCAACTCTGCGTAGTGAATTTTGCATTGTTCATTTGTTGTCCACCCTGATTTGAAAATGGGCCCGGGACAGTTCTGCATCAAAATTACATTATTCAACCTCTCCCTAACATCCTCCAAATCGGCAAATACAACAAACCAAATATGAGATAACATTTGTGATTGTTTACTGTAAGTTTGATGTCCTTCTTCCTCAGATTGCTGATTGACGCAGACAAGGATCACCTGAACTGCTTGACCACGGACCCCCACGACACGGAGAAGATGCGGGTAGTCCTCGATACCATGAGCAACACGTACACCTCGACATATCAGTGCGGCCCAATCAGGGTGATAGCTATCGAGGACGAACGCGTCGCGTGGATGGGTCCTAACATCGTCCATCTCATGAGTAACCCACGGGAACTGATGACAGACAAGATAGACGCTTGGCTAAGAGGCAGGTTCGATGAGAATGAAGGGTAGACGAACACCGTCCTCTCCTTTGAGTCAAGATGGTACCTCATCAGTTGAAAATGCAGTCAATTTGTTCCCTGTCGTACGGTATATAGGGCGTAAACGCTCGTTACTCTTTGACTTGGTGCACCTCAGGCCATTCTAATTGAACCCGTATTACGCCTCCTCGAGACAATCATGTGTTCCTTGGTGTGTCTGCGCTATGTCCACGTTGGTATTTGCTCAGAAGGCAACGACCTTGTAATTATGTTATGAGTACATATGAGTCATATGAGTACTTTGCTCTGGTGCGATGGCGTTTGTATTGCGTGATATCTCAATTTGAAATTCAGTTCACGGAGACAATTGAAGCTCACCAAGAGCACTACCTAAGGTTATCCTGACTGAATGACTAGTGTATATTTCCTTACCCTTGGTTGGTATAACCAATTCTAACTGGCTCCCGGAAATGCCATGTTACGTCCCTAACCGTCAGTCGACCAGTGAACCCCCAGAATCTGGTCACTTCGAGACCGAGTTCGAGACTGTCGAGACTTGTGAGCACGGTCTCGCATTTCCCTGGTGCCGCAACCTACACAGTGTCGGATGATTTGATCGAGAGAATTCTCCACCATCTGTCTCTGAGCCCATGACTTACCCGGCCGATTAGTATAGAATATCAGATTAGCTCAGTCAGTAGATCTTAGGACTAGTGATCAGAAGGGTGCTAGTTCAAATCCCGGCTGGCTGGCTTCCCGTTGCCTCGTCCGATCAGGCGTTATTGGGAACCTTGTAAGGTGACTTTTGAATAGTTTTAGTTACGATGATCCAGGAAGAAAAAAGAAGCGGGTTTGGAAAGTCACCAAGTCACTGATTAGGGGTAATATCTGTTCACCGTTTTGAGACTGCTGTAATGCAGTGATAACAATTATATATTAATCATAATGTTATCAATATTCAGCTACCGATCGGAATTTTTCACCAACTCCATCTGTGCCCCACGAAATTACAGCACCGTAGTATTCAAAATAGATCACACATCGAACCCTTCAGTTACAAGAGGAGAAGGATAAATGAATAATTTGTGTATTGTAAATATAAAGACAATTCTCTCAATATTAATATATAGATATTTATATATGTATGTAATTAGCCATCATGTTAGTTAGATCGAAATGAAAATGGTTTTAATCCATTGTGGGACGTAAGAAAGATTCAGTTGTTAAACTGACCTAAATACCTCCCTCACAGGTGTGAAATCATGTCTTCGTAGTAATCGAATGGTTGACACACTTGTACAACCGCGAAAAGAAATTGACTTGCCGAGTTACCCAT
>JAUOBX010487855.1:0-10220 GCA_032360705.1 Eupentacta quinquesemita
AGAGGAATATATACTGTAAGTAATTATTGAAATAGTTGGATAATTGGCAACTTGACAATATGTCCAGGTTTTATTTGATTGATTAGAAAATTGTTAGAGCGATAAATATTCAGATCGGGGATTCGCTCAAGCCCTACAAATTATCCCTGCTCGAATTTTCGCTGTGTACTACAGCAATAAGAAGAATAAGAAGTTAGCATGTCCTGGTTCACGTGTAATTGTCTTCTCCTCAAATATGCGTTGAGATACCACCAGTGAAGGATCCGCGTTGACAACATTTCGTAGCGTATGGTGATATGTTGCATAGTAATTATACCAGAATCGTGACAAACAGATATTCGGACTTGCATTTAGCTTTCCATACGAAACATCATTAGACTGACTATTCTGACGATTATGAGCAACTCGGTACACCTGTTCTAGTCCGCCTGCTCGGAGACATGTCTGGCAACTACCTCTGAGTGATTGTATCACAAACATTAGCGCTTCGTTATTTCACATTGCGTGATACTTGTCCTCTCCAGGACAATCAGCATTAATGACAAAAGTTGTTTGTTGTTTGTGTGTTCCATGTGTGTTTATGCGGCTAATAAATGTGTTCGGGTCATCCAGGAGTGAAATAGTCAAGCAGACGTCCTAACTGCCAAACGTCATGACGTTTCAATGTTTTTGAAATAACGATGGGCTCGTATATTCTGTTTCGACTGCAGATTTCTGTTTTTTCTGGTAGTTCCACTACTACAGGGAACTGACCGTTCATTGCAAATAAACAGTCGGCAACGTTTCGTACTGTTCGAATCCACCACGTGCTTCCCTTTCACTTACTGTTAGGTTAGAATAAGTGAATTCCGAAACGGCTGATAACAGTTCCACTGCTGATTCCAGCTCGGACTCTTCCATTTCGGCCGCGTCATCAGTGGTGGTAGCAAGCTGTGATGTAAATGTCCCTGCGGTATCGGAGTCTAGATCAGTCTACGCATATAGACAAAAACATAAATAAAAGTTTTTAGGTGAGGTAACCACGCAATGTTCCTTTCAAAGTATTTCAAATAGTTTATGTGTCCATCTATGAATATGCTGCCGACATATGCGAAATTCGCCATTCATGAGCATGAGCAATATTAAACGCGACCCAAATCCCAAGACCCGTGAATAGTTTGGAAAAACATAATGTGCTTGAGTTAATAGCACATGTATATCTACATTTGGAATGAATGCTCCCAGTGAGAAAAACACATCGACGAGAAAATCACGCGGAATCCCATCAACAGAGCTATAACGAATGAACCTTTGAACGGTATTTAGGGTTTGCATATCTAGTAGTACAACTGGTTAAGCCACATTTTCGGTGTCCCGTGAGACTGCTTTAAGCAGTGTAAAGCGCTGTGTAAGGACCAGATATCATCATCATTATTATGTTTTACCCGGCATGCCCGGGAGAAACATTATCTCTGTCGTGAGCGACCACGTCAGCCGTACTGTATGGGTGTTTGTATCAATTGTATGCTATTTACTGTCTAGTTGGAGTTGTATCTGGACCACTATAGTTCGTTGATCATAATGCTTCCCATATTAACAAGTGGTATTCAAAAGTGTGCTCAAAATGCTTTATCGCTCTTTTTTCTCCCGAATATTTTTATTTGAAGGTGGTTGGTTGTCTGAATCAATTGATATTTCGCGCACGAGTGGCCATTCCAGACGGATCAAATAATATCATTAAAATATATACTACTTTCACGAAGCTCCTCGATTGTTTTAATTCAATGTCAAACTATTCAGATGCGAGTCTTTCATGGACAGAAAATTTAATTAGGAGAGACCAACAATACGAAAGTCTCCCAATTTGCGTCAATGCCATGAGCACCTAATACATACCGCATGTGTTATCATGCTAACATATCAATGCCAATCATAAAGTCGTAATTTGATAGGTCTTGTCAGGAATGTTGACGGCATCGGAAATCCTACGGTAGGTTTGGAACTGTAATTGGACCAGCGCTTTGCAACCATGCTTGATGAAATTAATAAGTTATTCTGCATGAAATGCAACTGGAGGGCATCGCAAACAGCTACCGTGTACTGAGTTACAAAACTGACATCACGTGTGGATGTTGTTTGAAGATGGTGTTTCGTCTCAAAATATGAAATAATGACGTCACGGAATATGAGCCTTCATTCTGTTTACGTGACCTCCTACCCAGCGATGTCTATTGGCCGGTATCGAATCGGTTATATCGTCACTATGATAAGTCATTGTAAAAATCGTTCGACGGGGGATTCGAGACGATTCCCCACCTTTAGGTTCCACCATGTGGTATCACTTTCTCATAGCAACACCACAGGTTTGTTGCTGTTAGGTCCACGCTGTCCCTAGTTGTGTTCCTGTATCTCTGCAGGGGCGTTGCATACGACGTGAGATGGAGCAATAGTCGTCGGCTCACCAGACATGATAATGGGCCGGTATGTTGTGAACATTCAGGTATCTCTGCTAGTTGAACTTGTCTATAATTGAGATTCGTGTGGGAAGGGGAGCTACATAGTTCATTTACTCATTCATGGCGGCACATGCCTGGAGAGCACATAGCCCTTACTAATATAATAAATATTATATATTTAATTATAAGTACTAATGATAAATAAATGGAATATTATCGTAACTAAGACGATATTCTTCAGTGCGTCACAAACAAATGAGAGACGAACACCAAAAGGAACACTAAAAGAAAGCCTCTTCGAAGTATTCTCTCCTGAAAGTAGGAGAGGGAGGTCGAGCTGGTGATAGGAAGAGGAAGTATGTTCCTCAGCCTGTCACCATCAACGAATCGCTGAACAAACTACGGGACACAATTTGGTGGACAGGGTTTTCCGCAATATCAGTGGAATGCTTTTCCGCAAAACATCCGGGTATGCAATAACACAAATACGTTTAAATCCAAATTGAAATATGCAATGGAAAATGGGTTGGAATTCTGGAATTTAAAATGTTAATCTTAGTTTACATTTGAGGTTTTAACCTTTCTGGTATCGTATATATAATATTGTGTTCTATATATTTATTTTATTATATTGTTTTTTGTCTGTTATGTGTGCAGGGATCCTGGGGAGAACACCGGCATGCCAGTGGGAGCAGACAGGATCTCTAGTTATAAATGATGCAAATAAAAATTAGAAAATAAAATAAAATGGAGCCGTGCATTTCCACACAGAACCGCACTATATGATTTATGCAACTGACTGACTCTGACAAGTGCTCGGCGAGGCATGGCGAGGTGAGTGACTGTTCACACCGTCTAATTCTGACAAATCCATAGGAGACAATGCTCCTGTTCAACAGCAAATATGTTTCACTGTTATTTGTTCTTGGTTAACAATGTATGTATGTCATATGTGACTACCAGTATCATCCAATATGGAAGGAATGCCCTTAATGCAGCATACGCGAATCCTTGAGCGTTGGTCTAGATCCACTCTCCGGTGAGTAACATTAAGCTCTAACACATTTATCAAAACCATGTTTGATTTCTATGGTGGCAACTACTGCATGGTCGGAAGATTTTCTTAGACGTCATAGAAACACGCTCGCAAATGCACTGAGAAACTAAAACAAGAATCGCGATTAAAATGTTTCTCTATCATCACTGTTCATCGTTATTGCCGAATATATACACTTTAGAGCGAACCATTATAAGCAGCTTCAATCGCTCGATGAGCCACCCACGTCAACCGTTTGTGGAAGTGTTTACACCTTACATTGATGTACCCGAAGGATGATCTACGAGGTACACTAATTATCCACTTCCACACTTTGAAAATAAACCTCAATCTGAGATTTGATGTTCAAGGACATTAAACCAAGAAAGTCCATACTGTTAAAGTATTTGAATAAATTGAGGGAACAGTTAGACAGTAATTGTTGTCCAATTTATTATCAGTGTTACCTGATGAGATCAAGGAAGGAAAACTTGCACTTATATGAGCTTTTGCTAGCTGACGCTCGAGACATTATGGAATCGTTAAATAAAAGACGAATAACGACAGCACTAATTCACTGTAAACGCGTGAAACTGAGATGCGAGAAGTGGTCTAATCAATCAATCTCCCCTTCTGATGTACAGTTCGGTGTGTCTGATAGTAAGGAACGAGGTGGGTGCTGATTCTGTTTTTTTGGAGTAACGGGTACTATATCCAGTCACCCACTCACACAGTTATGAGCACATTATCACACATGCGCCTCGACATCGACTCCTAATCACGTGGCCCCTTCCACATTTGGCAGTCAGGAATCAAACGAGACTCTACGTTGTATCATTGACTGGTTATTCCACCCAATTCCAACATTGACCCTAAACTTCGCGACAGGCATTTCTTTCAAAAAATGGTTATACTCAAATCGAATACCTCGTGAGCTGGTAAATAGCTAATATGAGAGAGGACGGAAGAGTAATGTACTGAAACTGATCTAATAGAATTGTTAATCATTTTATCTCATATGCTGGCACCGAAATGTCGGTAGCCAATTCCGTTTCTTGAAAAAAAGCACCCACTGTATACGGAATATATACCATCAACGTTTGAACATAGCTCATTCAGAGGTAGTTCAGGAATATAATTGAATATTTTGTAAGACAGTGCCCTTTGTCAGTTTCTCTACCAATAAGAGATAACTAATTATCAATGGCTGCAAAATTTCGAATTAGGGTAAACATAGCTCATGCAGAGGTCATATTTGTGCGGCCAGCAGCCTATTCGAGGCTGGTTTGCATATTTACATACATATTGAACTCGTTTTTCACATTCAATTGACAATTCCGCTCCTATCTAGAATTATAATAGTTAGGAGTGGCAGTGTCTGAATCCTGGGGGAACCTGTCGTCTGGTAACGGGCTATGTTTCATCGTTTCATATTGTTGTGATGGGTACCTGGAATAAATCAAATTGCGTGTGATACTGTTGGACTGTATATGTATGCATCTTTAGGAAGTTTGCCGAATGAATCACCTAACGAGGAATGTCCTCTAGACCTGATCGATATATACGAAACGTGGCTTGCGACAATTTCCATTAGCCAGAACAAGATCTTATGTTGAATGGGGTTTCTACCATGCTGCGTTTATGTTATGGAACAGCATCCCGGCGCTCCGGGAAAGTTTGCAGCTCTTCGAGATGTTGTTCATTGCTTCTCCGTAGTTATCGTTGTGTATTGTGTTGTTCGTTTCATGCATCATACGTAAAGCGCATTTAGCGTCCTTGTGTTGGGTTTTTCGCTCTATAAGTATCATTGTTATGAATATGATCATTATTGTTATTATTAAATTATAATTATTATCATTATTGAGACTCACGTCACTGCACTCGGAAAAATTCGGGAATGTCCACTTTGGGTATTCCCCCTCTAATCGACAAGTTCTGTTTGTTGTACCTTCTCCAGTCGGGCAGGGAAGTGTGACCTCTATACCAATGGGCGTGGCAGGCCACTCTATAACACCTTTGATGCTTACTGTGGTATCTGCCTTACATTTAGCTACAAGAAGATAAAATAGAAGGGAAAATCGCACTGGCAACTGATCGACTTCATAGTGAGTGACTGCGATTGGACTCTTGTAATCATTCAGCGATTGGTGCTGTCCAGTTATGTTATGTATACAATTCATGCTATATACACATAACTAACACTCACGTGAGTGTTAGTTCATCTAACACTCATGTGAGAATATATACACCGGCCATACCGAGAGCCATGAATATACCTTTTATAGGCGGCATACGTAAATATACAAAAATATTCCAAAAATGAATTACCTCCTTAAGTACAAATATTAATATTCGAAAATGGAACATACCACCGTGGATATATTAGACATTCATCTTCGCCCGCAGAACACACATGCGTACACTTTGCACGGTTTATTATTCGAGAATATTTAACATTGCCATAAATTCATTATCAAATAAGTCCAGCGATTAACAGCATGACTCGTGGCTTGGAACATCTGTTCAAAAGTAAAACTGGGTCACACGGAACTAATTATTCTACATGGCTAAGCAATGTAAGTCTACTCTATGTTAGTATTGTGGTAATTTAAAACTGGAACCATCTCTCCAACATATTTCTCTCAGAAGTATTGGCTGTAAAACAGCAATATAACTATTTTCACAAGATGAAAGCCTGCCCTGTCTTATTTAGTGCAGGCAAGTCAACAAGAGTAGCAATATGTATTCTACATACTATCAGGAATTGCTGTTTCCGATATTTTGGAACGTTTAATTGCCATTAACCAATAATCAGCTGAATACTTTGGTGATTAGCGCTCTATAAGCACCGAGTTTCATTCATTTATTCATTTATTTATATAATACACATATTGAGTATGAAGCTCCACTGACTGATTCAGGAATTTGCTGACAACTGACATAATTGACCGTACAGTAGGGTTTTATCGATCTCTCTCATGTTTTATTTTTTCTGTATTGATTCAAATGGTGAAACATTCCATCGGTTCTTAGGAGTTTCTTAGGAGGTCTTAGAAAGTTCAATGTAACAACAACTTTAATATCGTGATCTTACCTGATGTATCGCACATCTTGCCTTCATATCCAGGAGGGCAGTGACAGATGTACGAGGCGCTGTGTTCGATTGTTTCACACGTCCCACCGTTCCAGCATGGCTGGAGTAGACACCTGTTGTAGGACGAGCAATCCTCATCGTAGAATCCTGGGTAGCAAAAGCAGCGATACCCGCGGTGTGAGTCCATGTCTGCCACGCACTGCGACGTCGTTTTGTCGCATTCTGCGTCGAGACAAGGGTCTACCTGCTGACACTCTCCCATTAGACATTCGTCATAGAGCTCGCAACGCTCCCCGTAGTACCCGGTCTGAGGTGAGTCGCAATTACACGTGAACGTACCATTCTCTTCGTGGATGCATCGGCCGTCGTTCATGCACGGCTCATCGTGACAGGCGTTGTACAGGTCGCAATCTAGACCATAGTAGCCATCGCCACATGGACACGTGAAGCTGTCTGGCCAGGTATTGACACATCGCCGATTCATCTCGCAAGGAGAGCTGATGCACGCGTCATGGTACTCGCAGAGTGATCCTCCGTATCCAGTCAGACACACGCACGTATAACCATCGCTGTCATGGACGCAAGTAGCGTTGTTCTGGCAGGGCGAGAACAATTGACACGAGTCCCGGTACTGACACGTCTCGCCGTAGTACTGGTCCGTACAATTGCACACCGCTACGTTGGAGGCGTTGTAAATACAGCTTCCGCCGTTTTGACAGGGAGATATACAATCTGTAAAAAGTATATATAGAGCTGCCGAGTTACTTGAGATACATAAAAACTTCCTTTGCCAATGAACCAGCTGACAGCGAAATAAAAAGCGATAAACATTGGATCAATTCGTTACAAATGTCCTTGAGGAAACTATTGTTCTCAAAAACAATAAGGATTGTGTACTCCCGATAACAAAGCTGCATACACAATTTCAGCCTGATCGACCTGATCGGTGTATTCATTTATGTGGAACCCACGTATCAAGTATCAGCTCGATCCATCCAAGTGGGTTGACACCAAAAAGAATAGGATTGGTGTACTCCCCATAACAAAGTTGAGTTGAGTTATCGTGTTATTTTAAAATTAGCCAAAATGGTCGAGGAAACCAAAATGTTGTGTACTCATTTCAGGTAACATTTTGAACCATCAGGCGAAGCATACCGACGCCAGAATATCGATTACGACACAATACTCCTAGCTTCAGTTACTGGGACCAGACATTGTTATCGCCTTGTTGATCAAATAGCGTTGCCTTCTTAATCAACAACGTGATAGTGTTCACGGAAACAGTTCAAGTTACTGATGGAAATAGAAATGTGATATATAATTACTTCATATCGGGATATCGGGGTATACATATCGGGATTGCTAGCAAAAGGCGCAATTTCAGTCATCCCCATGTTCAACTTTGCTCTGCTAATGCATCTGGAATCAGGATCGTGTCTTTGATGTTGGTGCCTGCTATTCGAGGACACATCAACATTCCACCTGGTAGAGAATAAACACTCCTAGGCCTCCTAGGCCGGATTTACGCAATATTACCGCGTTACAACGGGTAATATAAACTACCTTTTTTAAATCAAATAGAATGGGCCTAGGCCTGAGCTATCTTCGGAATACTCTCTCGGTTTTCTCGTTTCTTCACAGTGTGACATGGGGATGGCCAAACGCCCATTTGACCTACAATATGAGGCAACCTCCATGCACAAGAGGAGAGAATGGAAATGGGAGAGGTAGGTAGGGCGCTGGCAAAGCGAGGGACTGACTAAGGCGACCTTTAGCCCTCTGCACTATAAAGGCCCAGTCACATTATGACTATTTTTTTCGGATTGCTATACAATTTCTTGATTTTAGGCCGACTACCAAGGAATGCGGTAATGAGGTTCATACAGGCTGATACCAAACTTAAATACTTTTCCTTAGCCTAAAGGCCCTTAGCCAGCTCCATTCTAATTTGACGGCATATCGGGAAGCGATAAAAAATCAGACGATAAATCGGATAGCTCTCCGATAGATAGAAGCTGGGTGAATATCTCGAGTTGGGAATGGGCGATTCCACATCGAATTGGTTTCACACATAGCAAATGAGGGCCTCCACCATTGTCGCTGGGTATATCCGCCATAATGAAAAGAGACTGGCATTCGTATGCCAGGAATCGAAAAAATTGGATCGTTTTGGATTAATTTAGGTTCTGTGCCGTTTTGAGTGGTGGCTTCGGGGTCGTTTATAAGGACTTTTGGTATTTTCCGACCCTTCCATATTGAACATAACTAAACTGAACTCTTCTGGCCTTCTTTTGGTAAATACATGTGACTTATGGGACTCGGAGATTGGCAAAGCTAGGACAAAATAGCAGCCACATGTTCACAGAAGACTAACGAATTCAGTGTACAATGGCGTTGGGTAGATATCGCGTCGCGATAAATAGAAAATGTCGCGTGCATTGTGGACACGAATGACCGCGCGATAAAATAAATGTCGCGTCGCGAGAAAAAAATCTTGTGCAGTGTGGACGCCTGGACGGGCCTTTAGAGTGGCATGCCCGGAGGCATACCAAGGAAACCCCGTGAAGAATGCAAACTCACAACCTCTATATCAGACTGTTATTAACTAATCTTACTCTAGAACACTAGAGACTGAACTTTTGTGATTCCGAGTGCGGACCAACATTTTAAGTACTTCCTTCGACACTGCTAGGATCTGATCGAGTCCAATATGCCTGGAGTGTTTCGTAAGAGGTAGTACTCTTTTCTGATTTGATCGACTCCCAAACCCCGGACGCCAACGTAGGACCTAGATACATTATACAATACTTCGGTATGTGGTTGTCGCGTTTGGATAAGATATTGAATAGGATAAGATGACATATGGAGTAATAATAATATGATTAATAATTTATTTTTATGAAGCGTAAAATCCACGAAAGTGCTCCGAAACGCTACAAACAGCAGCGAACAACAATACGGAATGATATACACAATCAAATAGTTGAAAGACTTTAGAAATGGCAATCCAGATAGAGCAATTTGTGTTGGAATAAAGCACATGGAAGGGCCGAAGGGGTTCTCCATATTTATAGTATATGACCGACTCGTTTTCGAAACTGACGGAAATTCGGAACCAACATATCTTCAGACCCATATCACCTATACCACTGCTCTATTCGTCTATATACACCGAGTAACATCTGAACTCTAAATGATGACCAGGTTTATTGACAGGTCTTATGCTTTACAATCGCGGAATATTGGCCAAGCGGTATCAGTGACGATTTGCACGCAGCAGTTCCGGGTTGCAGCCAGCACTTGCTACGAGGCGTAGTTTCAGGGGTGGCTGCACCTGCATTTTACAGGTAGCGGACGACTATCAGCAATGTTCCTCCGCGGTGGATTATGCTAACCCTCTAATCATAGTGCCAAAAGCATTTCGAAAACCAATTTCTCCGTTACATATCAATGTCTGATGGGATTGGTTCAGCCTGCATATGAAAGAGCATAGTTGAAAGTACAAATGGTGTCATTTTGCGAGAATCCTGCTAAATTTGGACTGATTTGGCATTTTACAGGTGACTTGAGCAGAATTAGTGGTCGGAACTGATAACGTCGAGTGGATGTCGTCTGCTAACTTCGATCTCCTCTAGCCAGAAAAGTAATCGGTCAA
>JAUOBX010487966.1:0-10220 GCA_032360705.1 Eupentacta quinquesemita
CCTCCACTGTGATATCTGGGAGGCATTCGTGCACTGTTCCGATGGAGGTCCGTCAAGTCTCATCGATGTAGGAAACTCCTATGCTGAGTTGATCTTGCTTCTTTATATAGGCCTACACAGAATCTAACAATCGAAATGTTACGGCAACGGTACAGACTGAATTGCAATAAGATTCTTTACAAATGCATGATGTTCATATATTTTGAGGGATATTTATATATTTTCTATAATATTCAGGGGATAAAGCGCGACTGTTCGACTGTCACCGGAGAATAAACAGCTGAACAATAAACGAGGCGACGCTGCGTCTGTTATTTTGCTGAATTCCGAGTTGAGATTGTTTATGATACGGTGTGAGTCGAACATTTGCGGTTCAACTCTTCTCTACAACCTCTAAATCAAAGAAATAAGAGTACAATAAGGTATAACAGTGGAATACCGATTATATTGCAACATTTGCGATGTTCTTTCTTTCGCGTGTCGGTCTGTTAGAAAGCGGTGGGAGTGCTGATCATGAATTCGAAGATTATATCTTACTTCTGATCATCGTATCTGCATATTGGGGAAACCAACCCCCAAACAGTCCCTCAGTCGACATGCTGAGTACGAATTCGATGCAGAATTGACTTTATTGAATCTCTGTCACGCGGAAAACGTGAACCCAACGAGAATAGAACAATTACAACAGGTTTAAGGGGATATAGATGCAAGTAATCATACATACTTCTTCAGACGAATGCATTCGAAGATTATATCTTACTTCTGGTCATCATATCTGCATATATTAGGGAATCCAACCCCCAGACAGTCCCTCAGTCGATATGACGGGGAGGATGTTAACTCCATTATCACGCAACGTTTTATGACGTCACGCAGGCTGCTGAGTACGAATACGATGCAGAATTGACTTTATTGAATCTCTGTCACGTGGAAAACGTGAACCCAACGAGGATAGAACAATTACAACAGGTTTAAAAAGATATAGATGCAAGTAATCATACATACTTCTTCAGACGAATTCATACGCACTTTTCACCTATAGAGATTAGGATTCGGTATTTTCTGTGTATACTGAGTAAGGGAATTGTTTGGCTCTCCTCGTGACTCCATCGATCAGATTCAAACTAATCATGTAGATACCAACGATGGAACAGATTCGGAACTTCAATATGGATGAGTACTTCCATTTGTCTTTAATACCATACGCTAAACTGACGGGAAGGTTCTGAATTAAGGCGTAACTCGGTATATCACAGGTAGAATGTTCATATTTGAACCAGTGAGAGGCAGGATACTACGCGTGTTTATGAATACGTGGATTTGTATTTGCCCATTAGATCTACTACGTTCTAGGCAAATGGATGTTTTAGTAACTGAGGCATGAGAGAAGTAAAGGGTTATGGACTGTTGACGGGAGATTGATTACAGATTTAAGGGGCCAAGGCTGATCTAGAGGCGACTTCAATACATGACCAGAAAATTCAGCCAACTCGTATGTGAAAATAATTAAATATCTAATTCTGGCCGAATCAGCCAATGGTCAATGCAAAGCGGAATAATATATATGTAATATAAGTAATCTCACAGATTGTTTGTGATCACTATATTTCGTGTTCCGTTTCCCCTTCTAGGTTGTGTGACTTATAATGGCCTTTTCTCAACTGAGCCAGTTTGAAGAGAATCTGTCACATAACCACAGGCCATTGCAATATTGTCCAGCGAACATATCTCCCACTACATTTCTTACTGAAACACGTCTTTATCCATCCCGAAAATGTAACAGGTAACTAGTTAAATTATGGTTAACATTAGCTCGTACTGCAGGTGTCCATGGAAACATTTGTTCGATTGATTTGTTCGATTACTATCACTAAAACGGCAACAGAATAAGTAGCATTGGGACCACTGGCAACTGGCAAGGAACTGGTCGTGGCATGGAGTCAGTTGTTTCCCGTTTAACATGTTATATGATACTAACCACGGATTCCGTAACATTTCTGTGATATAACTAACCGTTGATACCGGCTGAAAAGTCGGAATAAGGGCCAGTAGGATCAATGATAGGCGGTATGTATTCTAACATCAACTTCGTCATTGCCTCACCAATGTGACTGGATCCCAGACGAAGTTTTATATGCGAACCGACAGCTTATATTGTCAGGTAATATACAACCACACATGGAAACCCTCGACATTGCCTGTTAAGAGCCGCGAGTCATGGCCATCTGCAATCAGATAGCTGAAATACATTTCCTGAATTACTTAAAACACGATCACCGTTGATCTATATTTTTCGTAGGCGATTTGTTTTAACGCATGGATAAGTATGCCTACCATGTGTCCATATTTTGGTCTGTTATAGGCTACTTGTAACGAGGCTTATATATAGCCCAGCAAAAGCGAATCAAAGAAAAGTTAGTGCCATGGTAACTGGACGAACCACTTTGCCGATTTGGGCATCAATTTGCCGAGTTTTCGAAGTGAAAAAGAGACAAAGTCAAAAATTGCTCATCGATACTGAAAATCTGTTGGATATTTCAAGTGATGTTTCTGCTCTCTTTCCTTGATTATGTTTATAGGTGTTCACTTGAGAACCAACATATCCCGCCCATATACGGGCAATCATTATCAGTGTGATAGTTTAGTTTTTTTCTAGTTTAGAAGGGTCATTAAGGACACAATCTGTATAAGTGACTACAAGGCTACAGCGATCCCAGGAGTGAAACAAATCAATGGCTAAGTATCCGCCCACAGTAAGTTATCGAAAAACAAAACGCAGCTATTCTTAAATGGATTCCAACTAAAAAAATGAACAGCATCTCCTGTGCGGCTATTCCATTCATTAGCTATAAGAGCGCCCTCGAGAGAGATACTGGCCATTGTGTTGCGTAAGCTTCGTCTGGGTAATGATTCAGCTGGGAGAACGTCAAGTGTCAACAGCATTCTCAATGAAGTATTTCCTCTTCGTTAACCAGAAGAAAGGCTATGGTGGCAGTACGCATCTACCATGCATCACCTCTGCCCTGGCCCATTTTCTATGCACCTACCAACATATATGAATTCCCTCTACAGTTCGAATATCGGTGAGTATTTTGTATCGCACCATTCCACGCATGTCTTCGTATTTCCGTGTCATATCGAACAATTCATATAATTTCCCCTCCCATATCCTCAAACTTGCTCAAGGACAGTAGTCTGCTCAATACTACAAAGAGCAATGTAGTTTACTGGCGATTTGTGTCATTCAGTCCATATAACACCAACAGTCCAACACATCTCCAATATACAACAATAACCGGCTGTCGGCATGAACTCATTTTGATAATGACACTTCAAAATATGAAAGGTATTTCGGAGAGCATCCATTTCCATTGTGTAAGTTACGTATCTTTGACTGACCAATAAAGTACCATGCAATATATAAACTAAGTCGTTAGCCTCGTTCATAGCCAGAAAACTTCTTCGGGCCTGATAATTAAATAGGCTAATAAGATCAGTGTAGATAGAGCACAGACTTTCAGTGATTCCCACATTCCTCCCATTTTCCTACTTCACAACTTAGGGAGTAACTTGCTGCAGTTATATGAGTTACCCGGTATTTGTTCATCTTACATTACATTGTCTAATAGCTACATTAGGTAGGTTACTGGGCTTGCTAGTGGCATGCCGACAGGGGTCGTATTTTATTGTTTCGTTTTGTGTCCGGAAACTATCTAACAGTTTTATATGTAGAACACATTACAGATGATTATATAGTGCCGAAATTATTTAATGTTAGTTGATATACTCGATCAAATACGATTGAAGCGATAATGTAATGAATAGAAAACTGGGTTTCTAGAGCGATACATCATACTAGACGTAACGAAATACGTTATTGTGGATGATTATCTATTACTCTCACCCAATTAAACCCCCTTTATAATCCCATTGGTACATTCTCCCCAGGAAATGTAACAGGACATGTGTCTGAGTTACAAGGATGGTATATCCTCAGGAAATGTGATTACTGGCTGATATTGTACTCATTGTTATGAATATGGGTTTGAGAACCATGCGAGTTATAAATTTATAGGGAATGTGTTCAAATAACAAGAATGATATAACCTTATAAATGTGATGATTTGTTGTTTTTTGGTGTTATTGTTTGAGTGATCTTTAAACGAATATGGATTTTATTGTAATCAATGGTGGACCCCTCCCCCTCCCTAAATGCCTACATTATAGCGTAAGTGTGTTGGTAGTGTATACTGTACTGATAAGTGTTCGCTCCTGGGGGTTGTGCCAAATTATATTTTTATTGCATACCGGTACATTTCTTTTAGCGTCATTGTTGGGCAGCTATCGACCAGTAGCAAAATGTACTTATCCCATACCAAATGGCGTATATAAAAACTAACTATAGCTCTTCCAAGATATGAGAAAGGGAAAGATCCTGGAGATCGCTGGTCGTTCGTCGGATAGAGACGGAAAATGGCCGTCCCGGAAGCAGGTCAGCATGTCAGAAAAAGAGGGCAGGTGCTTATTCATAACCATCACTGCCAGGGTTCCGTGCTGAGCCTTTGGTGGTCCCCCGAACCCGCAGCATTCAAATCAATCCAATAAAAAACTTATGGTGAAAACAAAAATCAACACATAACCAATGCACGCCTGCGGTATTCATAGAACATAGCAACATTTGTGGAGCGTGGTATCCTATTTGGCTGGAGCGTCGATCTGGTAATCCAGAGGTTGCCGGTTCAAGCACGCGTTGCGCTTTGTGCAAGTGGCCTCATCCCGAGTGTTCACGGTGAGGGGAAAGTAATTTCCACGTTGCCATCTGCGTATAATGACCCCCGCCTTTGCATTGAAGTCACCTTTCATAGGCATTGCCTTGGTCCGTGACCTGGCGAGGGTTTGCAGCTGACGAGAGTGCTGTGTCCAAATATGCACCCTTGCCGGCTGGTATGGGATCTGTACCCGTGTCCTGCGAGTACACCATGAACAAGAATAACAGCGCTTCGTTTGTATGGGTATAAGAAACTCAAATATGGGACGTTCATCGTTCCTAAGTATCTGTATATTTTGAGTCGTACCTCGCCGCTATTCTGCAATTCGAACGTATCAGCTTCATCTACATTTCACCGTGGAGACAATCATACCGGGGACAAGTTGGAGCAATGCAACGTATGGTCGTTCAGCAGTGGAATACTGCAATTAGGATTTTTTCTGAATAGATTGTTCTATTGTTATCTAGTTTTGCACTATCCAGTCAGTTTCGGGGAAGAGCGACCAGTCATCAGAAATAGCTGGCACGCTTCACGTTGTTCAAGATAATGACGTATATATACATGTCAGTACAAATGTTCGGAAACTCTTTGAGCTATGGGTGAGTCGGACATTCGAGTCGTTTCGGTTTTGTACCCAAAATTATTCACACCAGCGTCAACAGTCTTCAATTTGGTCGAGAAATCAGAAACCATTTCAAATTTTCATCGTGATCGGTCACATTTCTTCTTCTTCCCGTTATCGTCCACCCGGTGTAAATTTTGAATTTCAGCATCGCCTATATTATAGTTATAGTTGTAAAGGCGCCCTGTCTACGAACATTGATTTTGTCAAACTATGTCTTAATTCACTTTCACTCATCGCCAGTTTAACCTGTGAGAAAAAGTCCCAAAACATCGCAGTAGATTTATTGGCGACCTTTTGCTCAGCACCTATAGTTGTGTAGCTAGCCAAGTTCAATTCAATACATTCAGATACGTGTATATAATTGTCTTCGCCTTCAGCATGAATATTTACATTTGAATCAGAAGGTGGATCCTAACTTGCGGGTTCCTACTCTTTCGAGCTGACGCAATTCACCGCAACTTTGTCAGCCGTCACTAACATGGGCCTAATCTGAGATTCATCGATTTATCAATAATTCGAAGCAACAATGTACGTGACTTACCTAAGTGAACTTTGAAGTTAAGTTGAAGGTGAAGTACTAAATTAGTAAACTAAGAGATAATTTCATGGAATAATACTGTGATTTAGCGTGTATTATTCGAAAATGTTGCAGGAAATGTGACGTTAATTAACAGTTTCGGATGAATTCAACGTTAAACACGATTAAAAAATAACTTCATGAAAACGAATTCCCCATGTTCTCTGATAGGCTAAATTTGGTGTTATACGGTAAGGAGTACCTGCAGTTACTATATCTCTGTGGAATGAGGATTTTCTGTACACACATTCCCGATTCTACAGATGGGATTTGACCTTCGATTAGTTATACTATATATGGTGATATCATAATTCAGGTGACATCTTTCAACGAAACTAAGCATTCTTCTAATTAGTTTTATCATTAATCATGCCTGTTCATATTCCGCCGGACTTGTCATCGTACTTTTACCTTTCTAAATTTGCATATTCAAACTAAATGTGTTATTTGCTATGTGGGTACCAATCGGTATTCAAGTCGAAATGTATATCAAAAGTTATTGCGGTCCAATGTCATGCGGAGCCATTATATTTTTATGAAGTAACTCGTCTCATGGAATCTAAAATATATCTACGTAGAGAGATCCGAGTTATTTAGCAGAGTTGTTAATAGTTATATTTTTATCTTTATCCTATCTTTGATGATCCTCTGTCGTTGGTCCTTCTTCCAATTTATTGATAGCGTGATTATAGGAAGTTGGTTTTTTTTGTTCATTGTATTTCTGTATGTTTTTATGAATTGTTTGTTTGTAACACTCCTGATTGAAAATATAATGAAATAAAATCATGTGTATTACCGAATTTTGCCTAGCTGCCGTTGTAATGATAGCCACACATGTCATAGCAACTCAGCCACACTGACAAGGTGTTACTAACACATCGCATGCTGCAGATCTGAAACCAACCAACCCAACGACAGAAGCCGTCAATGCACGAAGTGTGCGTTTGGGATTTCATATTATCACACTGTCACGCTTCTAGTCCACACAATGTGGTTTCTGGGGGAATTGAGATTAAATATAACTTCGTTCCCGGCACCTCATTATTAATATTATCATCACATGAAATGTCACGCGAGCCACATAGATGTCACGCATGCCTTCATTATTGATACGGTACGCATTGTATCAAAACTGACCTACTTGCTGTCTGGACTATAGATGAAGTTATTGAACCATTGCAGAAACATGAAGGAAAGATGTGCCAATGACGCAACTATTCACGAGAAAGCGTTGGATAGTACCGCAATGTATCAGCTTGAGTGTGACTGATCGAAATGACACCCTCGCTGCCACTGCAGCACTGGGAGCACAGATTCTGAGACAACAACTTTTCTATCACATCATGCGAGCAGACGACTCCCTGAAAAAACAATATTAACGGTGGGAATAGCTAATGGATCAAGTAAGAGGGACAGGCCTAATGCGCGATAGATGGATGGAGCCACACAAGTGACAGGATTGCTCATGGATGGACAGCGAGAGACATCCAGGGGCCGGAAGGAATGTAGGAAGAAGGTCATGGTCATATCTAAGAGTCAGACATGACTGAATGGTAGAGGGTAACGAGGTCATCGAAGAGAAGATGACTGGAGCGAATCTGGGACGCACTAACATGTAACGAATTGAAGCCGATTGGATGGAAAATAATGACCACAAGCTAAGAAAGAGCCAATATTCTGCAAAAAAAAAGGTTTGTAAAACAATCAGGCTATATAGGTTGCACTAACTCTAATGCTGATCAACTCTGTTGAGGTCAATAGTAGAGTAGGCCTAACGATGGAAATATTCATAAAGATAACTCTATGGAATAAACCTGACACTCCTTATTAGGAATTTTGATGTGAGAGATATTTGTCTTTTCTTTTATCATGAATCGTTCTCAGTAGTTCTGCTGTCTTAACTCAAAACGCTTCGTCGTATTATCCTTGTTCATAGGACCACATTGGGAAATATATATTATACTTTAATGTGTTGACCTATGGAAATAATTATTACATTGTTATTGTATACATTGTATGACATTACTTGTTGAATAAAGTTAATCAATCAATCAATCAATTACTTTGTTCGAATATGGGATTTGATACTCAAATAGAGATGATATCAGAGGTAACAGTAAATTTGATATAGCGACTACATGTTTACATTGTTGTTGGGTATTGGTTAACATGAAAGTGGTTTCTCATCTCATGGTATTGAAAAGCAGTATAATAATCAATTTTACATGATAAAAACTAGCGATCACGAGACTTGTCGTATATAGACCGTTCTATTCTATCAGAACACAGCTAATTAGTCATCAGTCTCCCACGTAGAACCGGGGTTTGAATCCAGATCAGATCATACAAATGACCCGAAAATAGTACCTGTTTCCTAATACCTAGACCCTTAGCATGAGGGAGTAGGGACTGAAGTGGGGCAAACTCAAAGGGTAGGCAAGTTGTAAGTTGCCAAAAGAGTGTCGTTACTCCACATCCTCCTGAATGCACCGTCACGGTGCATCATTACGTATACCTGGTGAGAGATTTGCTGCTGCAAATAAGTTGTAAGTATGTACCCTTGTCAGGTCATATATACTAAGGTGCGAGTCTTTCCGCTGCGAGTATCTATAGAAGACAACGCCATTCGAAAGCCAATAATCTCATCATTATATCAGTTGTTGCTATGAAATTAGATCTTCTTCTATGTACATTTGAATACTGAGTTTTTTATTTGATGCAATCAGTGAACCAGAAACACCTCCTGTTTTGCTAATCGCAAATATGTACTATTTGTTGATAGTGGAGCAGATGGTGTTATTGAAGATGGCTGATCTATCAGGGACACTTTCCTTCACTTCTCTTTTCGCCACTTCTCTGCAGCCAGCCGAAGCTTGACAATGTTTTGTTTTCTCGAGGAGCTGAAGTGTGTAGCTGCGTCAGCTGTCTAAAAAACAAGTGCTTATTATGCTGACGTTCATAGTCATCCATCCATATCAAGAAAACTCGCTTGTATGATATTAGTTGCATCTCGGGCGAATCGAAGCATAGGCCAATGGCAATCTAAATATGCGTATTGATTTCGGCGACTTAACAGTATCAACACGAGTCCCTGGAAATACTAACCAACATCAGTTTTAAATAAATGTCCCCCCGTAATATTATATTTAAAATTACAACACAGTAGGGAAGATTTGTTGTTCAGTCTTTACAGTTTATCAAGTTGAGAGATTGTTGGAAATCTCTGAAGCCCCGGTCACACATTCGCGACTAAAGTTCGCGAAAGTCGGCGAATAGAGAATATTGGAAAGTCGCGATGATTCGAGTTGATTCGAGCACCCGAGTGAAGTCCTCCACGAATGAGGTGGGAAGAGGATAGAAAGAGAAGAGAAGAAGAGGTAAATGGAAGAAAGGGGGAAAGAAGATACAAATTTGAACTTCGAAAAGGTGAGTAGAGAATACACCACGCAAACGAAGCAAGGGAGGATAAAGTGGCATATCAAGAAAACTGACCATACGGAATAACTTATGTGTGTTGGGGGCGTTATCGCTACGTGTCATCAATATCCATGGAGTGCGCGGCGGTTCCTCGATTGGACCAACAATTGGATATATACGCAGTGGCGTCGCCCAGCAGCGCCAGGAGGAATATGCCCCCGAGAAATCATGGCGCCACCTCTCACGCCCCACCCTTGTTCCCCCAGAAAACCCCAGATTCGATTAATAATTCAATCACAAATGGGTTTAGGAACATTGCAGCTGCTGGACAACTGTCCAACTTGACAAAGATAGGTTGCGGAAGGGAGTGGTCATTAAGACAGTTTAGAAGAAGTCATGTGACTTGCGTATGCAATTTGTTTGGTCAGTTGGCTATATGGGATGCGTACTGGTTCGTGGTACATTGTACTGTATCCTTCTGGGGGGTCGCAGAGGTTGCATAGGAAAAGCATTGACAGTCACCACAGCGAATCGCTACGATACCAGTACGCATCAGTAGGAACCAATAGAAACCTGGTATGAACACAGTGAGCATGCAGTACGACTACTGCATCGGCGGCGAATGGCCGCGAATGTTTTGAACAGTACTGGACTGGATTGTCTCAATTCCCATCTTGCAATGACCACTTCATTCCGCAACCTATCTTTGTCAAGTTGGACAAGGTTATCCCGCAGCCGCAATGTTTCCCAGATCCATTTTGGACAGGGGCTGGAATGATTATGTTTGTGTGTGCCACGTGGTACCAGAACACAGGGGGGGGGGGGGGGGGGG
>JAUOBX010488077.1:0-10220 GCA_032360705.1 Eupentacta quinquesemita
GGGGAGTTGGGGGCAGGAGTTTGCTTTGGAACAGCCTCCCTGAGGGTATTCGTAAGAGTATCTCGCTTTCGAGTTTTAAAAAGAGTTTGAAATGTTCGTTTACATTTTGAATAGTTTCAAGATTCTCGTCTTTGTACAGGGCCATTGATTAATTTTGGTCATAACGGCGCTCTATAAGTGTTTTCAATAATAATAATAATAACAAAATTAGGGTCATTTCGAGTTCACCGGAGGTTTAACTGACCTCGTTATATTGGTATATATAGTATATTTTTCCTTCTCAATCATAACAGGGCAATATTCATATTTAAAGCGGGGATATAGGCTACACATGGGCGGTTTACACGCCCCATGCACATGTCTAGTTCTATAATAAGCCTGTAGTGAAAAGGCAGAAAAATTGTTCTGAAATATTATTTCACGATGTTGATTCTGATTCCATTGCATGTATTTTGTATTCATTGCTGTTGACTTCAGTTGGTTCTGAACAATATTAGGGCATTTCAAAGTCATCTGAGAATAATTTGACATGGTTCATGCGATTTTTTCTTCTCGTCATCACAGGGCAATATTCGTCTAGGCGCGGATATAGGCCTAGACGTGGGCGGTTACCCGCCTGCACATGTCTAGTTTTATAATAAGCCTGTTGTGGAGAGGCAGAACAATTTTTCTAAACTATTCACGATGTTGATTAGAAAATCTCGAAAGATTCTGATTCCGCTGCATGTATTTTGTACTTAATTCTATCGTGAAATACTTTGATGTTCCCTCTCGAGTGGCATTGAGCTACTTTCCCTGGTAAAGAGTAGGCTTTATCTGGGGATGGGGATTGGTTGTTCCGAACAGGAGCTTCAAGGAAGCGGTTTGTTTTGTTATGAAGGTTGAACGACCATTTCAAGTCAGAAAGTTGAAACTCACTGTGTGAATTCATTGAAACATGAATGAAAACAGCTCTGAAATATCCATGTCATTCTGCAGTGCAGTGTGATGTAGGGTGTAATATGAAGTTGAACGAGACCCGAGAGGTTTAAGTTTGATGGTGATTATATCCCCGGGAGGCGTTTCTGCGTCTGTGGATATTATGATTGCTGATTAGTTGCCGGAGACAAAAGGATACTATGCGATGGTGTGGGCGTGTGTGTGTGAGTGTGCGTGTGTTTGCGTGTGTGTTACGCCCCTTGTAAACACGATAACTAGTGAACGGGAAGACGCAGATACTTCATACGTGGTATGTAGGTTGGCCGTATGGAGTACATGATCCCAATTTTTTGAGGTTCGGTCTAAGGTCATTTGGGGTCAACAGAGCTCAAGTATAAAATCCTTGTAAACACAGTAACCAGTGAACGACAAAGTGCAGATTTCATACTTGGTATGTTGGTTGGCCATATAGAGTCCATGATCCCTATAGTTTTGAGGCTTCGGCACAATGTCATTTCGGGTCAACAGAGTTCAGAGTATAAAATCCTTGTAAACACAATAACCAGTGATTGAAAAGGGGCAGACTTCATACTTGATATGTTGGTTGGCCATATGGAGATCATGATCCCCATATTGTTTTGGGGTTTGGTCTAAGGTCACCTGAAGCCAACAGAGGTCAGTCTAAGATCCTTGTAAACATGATAGCTAGTGAACAAAAACGTGCATAGACTACATACTTGGTTTGTAGGTTATACCGCATGGTATGATCTCTGTTGTTTGTTGGGTCAGTTGCAAGGTCATCTGGGTATGAAAGGGGTCAACGTTTAAACACCTTGGCAACACGATAACGAGTGAACGGAAGGGTGTGGAAACTCCATACTTGGTCTGTAGGTTGGCCATATGGAGTACATGATCCCTGCTGACTATTCGTCTGGTCCAATACTAATAATAATGATACACCGTTCTTATACCGCGCATATCACTCAAGAAAATGAGTCTCTATGTGCCAAAGAGGAAAAGAGAAATGAGAACAAAAAAGGAAGGGGGAGAACAGAAAATGGAAAAAATCTAATCACCAGTAGCATTGAAGAAGTGAGTCTTCAAAGCTCTTTTGAACTGCTCAGCGGTTCCCAAATTCCAAACAGTGACTGAAAAAACCGTTCCACAATTCAGCAGCGGCATACTGGAAGGACCTAGCGCCGTAGAAATTAGTATGAACCAAGGGCTTGACAAGAAGGGATTTAGAATTAAAGCGAAGGCTCCTATAGTAGGACAATAATTTACAAGTAACTGCGTTACGAAGACACAAGAAAACCAACAGTAGTACCTTATAGCTGACACGATCCTCCACAGGAAGTCAGTGTGATTGATGTAAGATCGGCGTGATATGCTCATGTTTGCGAGTGAGGGTGACGAGGCGCGCGGCGGAGTTTTGTATCCTCTGCAGTTTACTTAGTTCTCACCCAGGAAGGCCATAGAAGAAAGCAGACTTGTAGTGTGAGTACATTCACCCGAGTACGAGTACATTACCCTGAGTACAAGTATGAGTACGAGAACGAAACCCATGAGTACGAGTACGACCTCTCGAGTACGACTACGGCACCCCTGAGTACGAGTGCCAGTCGAGTACAAAACGCATGAATACCAGTACGAGTACACAGGTTTCCAAAATGCCGCGTACGAATACGTCTAATGATCCTGGAATCTTGAATACCAGTTAGGCCTATAGTGGACCATCAGTATGATTATGATTTTGAGACTACAACTTTGAGAAGCCATCATATAGGCTCAATTGTTCTTACAAGAAACCCTGCGGCCGGCGCCTAGTTGATTGTGAATGATCACCACTCTCCCCCACCCCACTCCGTTTTAACAAGTGCTCAGATGATGCCGAGGCGGAGTTGTAAACAGTAACCACCCCCCCCCCCCCCCTAGAGTTCAGGTCCATATATAATAATCATTGTGAACCCATATGTGGGGTCACAAGTTGCTGTGTTATGCCATCGAAATTGCCCAAAAATATAGATATTTAACCACTTCCCCCATTGTCGACTCCGGTCTACACGACTAATCCAGTGCCCCCGCCCTTTCCCCGTAACATGGCTGCATACCACATTTTAGTATGTTCAGACCGATCATTCTGGGCATATATTTTTATATTCAGCTGACGTCTGACCTGAACCCCTACCGAAAATGTGGATCATATATTTATTATAGAGACCAAACATATAAAGTATCAGCTTGGAACACACTACACCCAGGTGTAGTCAAGCTCTCGTGCTAATTGGCAGCCGTCACAAACGCACAGACACTGCCACAGCTGTATTGATTCCTCAACTAAAGTCAGAGAATGAAAAAAAAACAAGTTCTCCTCTGTTCAACTTCTCGATAGTAAACCGTCAACACTGTATATCATTGTCTGAAATTCCGGAAGCAAATTTCATGTGATCATGCGAAGAATTGAGTGTAAGAATTCCATAAGTAAGAGTTGCTCCCCTAGAGAGCTATACTCGGCCACTTTGTGTTGATGACCTATAAAGTACAATATGCACGAGTACAACCTCATGAGTAAGAGTACGGCACATCTGAGTACGAGTACGGAGTACCAAACTCACGAGTACGAGTATGAGTACGAGTACACAGTTTTTCAAAATGCTGAGTACGAGTACGAGTACATAGCTCATGAGTACGAGTACGAGTACAAGGAAATGTACTCGAGTACGGACTCGAGTACGAGTACGGACTCGAGTACTACAAGTCCGGAAGAGAGCATCGCAAAAATCAATGCAAGATATAATATGAGCATGGATCAACTTCTCAGTATAGTTCTTGTTGAGAAAAAGCCACAATTGTCCGGAGCGCAAACGGAGCCGATTCACAAACATCATTAACATGGGCAGACATGGTGAGACGGTTGTCAAGCGTAACACCTAAGTCCCTAGAAGAATCAATTACGTTGACAACCGTGTCACCGAACTGTATGGAACTGATAGGATCTGTCTGTCTGAATTCACTAGAGAGGTGAATAATACCAGTCTTGTTTTCATTGAGTTCGAGACTATTGTACACAGACTATTTCTTTATATCGGACATGCAAACCTGGAGCTTCTGAACGGCATAACAACGATTACCATCTTCGAGCAATACATAGACTTGTGTATCATCCGCGTACATCATGCTATATAACCCGTGATTCCTAATTATATCATACCAAGGTGCAATATACAAAGTGAACGCTATTAGTCCAACTGTCCAATAACCGACCCTTGGGGAACTCCGTACGGTACGAAGAGTCCTATCTTCGATCTATAAGGGAGAGGGCGAATCTGTACACCTCTGTAATCGAAAATCGGAAACAACCGGAATGAATCTGGAAGAAGAAGAAGAGGAAGAAGGTGTGTTGCCGCCGCAAATGCCTTTGCCGGATTTATTCGAAACTTTGTACACATGTCAGCCCTTGCAAATTCTTTAATGGATCCGGAAGTGGGCATTGCTACATAACTGCTGCCCTCTATTTTGCAGATTTTGTGCGGCCGAACATTTCAGTTGTTAGCGCGATAACTCTCTAAACGCGTTGTCCGATCCATTTGAAACTTGGAACTCATGTCCACCCTAGTACACTCTTGGATGGGTTCGGAATTCGGCGCTGCTACATCGCTCCCGCCCTCTATTTGGCAGGTTTTTTTCTGCGAAGATATCTCAAGTTCATCCGATTTACACGAAACTTGGTGGGTGTGAACTATTAATAGTTGGTCCCGATTATAATGACAGCTGCGTAATTTGTGCGATTTTCCTAGCTCCGTCTGATTTGAACGAAACTCGGTGGGTGGGGACTATAGTTGTTCCTGAAAAACATGACGGTCAGTTCGAGGTCGTCGGAGGTCAAATTTGCGCGATAGGCCTATATGTGCGATTTTCCTAGCTTCGTTGGATTCGAAAAAAAGGACTTTAGTTGATGCTGAACAACATTATGGTCATTTCGAAGTCATCTGAGGTCAACCTGACTTGGTTTATACACGTGGGCGTTTATCCGCCCTTGGGTAATAATGTTGTCTCGTGTTACGGTTTCCACGGTTATTTTGGTCTCGTCTGAACAGAGCACAGGAAGAGATCAGTCTGTCGTGTGTACTATACCACAAAGTTGTAGTCGAGACTGAGGAGGCCGAGACCGATACCGGCCTCAAATTTCAGAGTTCATACACTGTAGGTATGGGGGTCTCGGTCTCGAATTCGAGACTGGCAATTTGAGAAAAAATTGAGAATAAATAGCGACCAGTTCATTCGAGAACATCCTCACATTCTTACTATGAATTTCCGGAAACTAGACAACTGTTGACGGTTAATCACCAACATGTAATATCCCCACATTTGAGTGATTAGTGGGGGAAGTCAATGTACAGTTATACCACTTCCTATCAGACCGGGGTAGGTGAGGTCTGTCAAGCATGTGCATGAAGACCATGGGGGGGGGGGGCAAACAATGTTATTCCTATCCACTAAGTTCCGTTCAGATCTGCATGCCCAACTTAGACTTCTCAGTAAATTACGCAAAACTGGCAATCAGCGACCCTAAAAATGATATCCATGTTTCACGTAACCAACTGTAGGCAAGTTTCCATCCACCAAGTTTCGTTCAAATCCGAATCGTGCGACAAATCACGGAAATCCGTGACCATGAAATGACCGCCATGTCACCTAAGATCGACTGTAGACCACATCTACCAAGTTTTGTGAACATCCAACAAAGTTGGGGGAATCGCATGAATTACACAAATTTGACTTCGAAATGATCGCCCTGTTTTCGTGACCAATTGTTGACCACATCCACCAAGTTTCTTGTAAAACGGTAAACTTGATATATTCGCAAGAAACCTGCAGGATAGAGGGTAACAGTCATGCAGCAATGCCCACTTTCGATCCCATCCGAGATTTTGTTGAGGCGGAAAAGACGTGCCAAGGTCGAGATTATTCGGAAAAGGGCTAGGATGTTATTGCGCAGACATCCTGATGGCACATCGTGAATGAACATTGGGCGCTGTTCATCCTCGGCATGGAGTTGGTCCTCTCTTTTATACTGGATATTTTCCAATATTTTTCCCCATTAATACCTATAATCTGCACAGCTGTCAAAAGTAGGCCTATAAAAGACAAGCTGGATCTTCCTCTCTATTAGTCGTCTATCGTGTTCGAGAGTTGCCGTGCATAAATTGGGGAAATAATGGGTTCGCTCCGGCTCTCCCTAGCCCTATCTGCCTATATGGCACAGAATATCTGATCATCGGGTTGTCCCGACTTCATGTGAACACATTCATTGCTGAGATCGAGGGATGCTTCAATTCGCCTGTAAATATGAAGCAACAAGCCCTATCAGGAAGTTATACACGATACAGCATTGTTATGTAGGCTGTTTTCGACGGAAATATTGGAATGAATAGCCATGACCTACTACATATGAGCTGCTATTCGATCCGTATGTTGGACATGCAGGCCTTTTACAAGGAACAAATAAACAACACCACAATCTATAGCACTAAATGTGCCTATGTAACATATGAATACAAGAACAATGCTAGGTTCCTTCATAGGGTCCTATGCGGAAGTCGCATAGTTTGTTTAGCTTACTGTACGATACTGAACGTTTATAAGTAGCAGGGGACCTGTATATGTGTCTATCAATCACTTATTCAATGGGGCAAGCAGAAATGAGATCACATGAGGTGTTTCGAGGAAAGAATGGGAACAGCTAGCGGCTATAGGCCTACAAACAGGAAGGAGGTGTGGAATTAGGTCATTGTATATTTGCCATCATATGGTATTCATTGATACTTGATACGGTTACACGAAGCGTGACTGGGCACTGCGGCAGCCCCGACCCCCATCGTGAACCAAATTGCTGCGGACTCGGTCCGACTCACGCAGAGGGCAGCCATTAGCCATGTGTAACTCAATAGCTACCAAAAACACACAACAAGTGCATATGTACTGAATTACTAGGTAGACCATGATGTAGACGGTATTGCTCTGGACAACATAATAGATATTCACTTTGGTGGATGCCGGTGTAATTCATCAGAAGGATATAGCTTTCGAAAGCATTCGAAAGTATTTGATCATCATCGCTGTTGGACGTCAAATAAGAGGAAAACCGCACATACGACAGATGCAATAACTAACCCCGAGAGATTTGAAAAGGATGCAATCTGGATGTGCAGGGAATAATCGAATTGTGTAACCATTGAATCGTTCCACAAGCTGAGCAGTTTCCATGAGGAAAATAATATATTTCGTATATGGACTGTGTGTTAAGTGTTTACCCAACACCGTCTGTAACTGTGCTAGCAGCAAGACTATTCTATTGAAGAGGAAGTGCAAATGACTGCAGGAAGCGAAACGCAAGATCCGCGATTTCTTTTATAGGCCTCAATAACGGACGCATATGACCCATACGTACGTCATCATGCCTGTGACTGAGGTTATATAGCAATTTCCCCAAATAAACTTCATTCCGAGTCTATTCCGTTTACTGGTCAATAGTTTCCTCCGAAGTATAATTTGGTCCTCATAACTGGAATTCGTTTTCTGATCGCAGTGTGGGGTAGCGTTCACAAGAAATTGAA
This sequence comes from Eupentacta quinquesemita, assembly GCA_032360705.1. Lineage (NCBI taxonomy): Eukaryota > Metazoa > Echinodermata > Holothuroidea > Dendrochirotida > Sclerodactylidae > Eupentacta > Eupentacta quinquesemita. The sequence continues at coordinate 7,536 of JAUOBX010488077.1, forward strand.
TTTGCAGTGTGCACTATGAGTTCCTGGTCCCAGCGTACATTTGGCTCAGTATATACCGATGCTTTGGAGCGGATAACAGCGGATACATACTAAGGTGAGTCGTGAAAATTGATTGTATGTGCGGGATCTTGCAGACCCGATACGCTTTCGAAATGTGCTCTATGGACCTAATCCGCCCAAATAGGCCTATATGTTTCTACATAACCTGATAACTAGTGTGTGTGATATTTCATGTATATAAGTTACCCAAATGGCATGGTACAAAGGCGTTAATAATAATAATATCTCGTTTCCTATATAGCGCTTTTCCATTACATGCTCAAAGCGCTTTTACAGATATTACCCCGATCATGGGAACCAGGCACGCTATCTGACAGTCACGTTATGATAACTTGTCAACATTTCTTGGAAACATTGTATATTTTGAAAGTCACAGTAATGACAGACCATGGAAACACCGTGACAATATCACATCGAAACGAAGAACACAACTTGTAGGCCTAGGCTCTTCTGGAATGAACACTGTAGTGAATTGGACACTTTTTTTTTTAGCTTAGTCGTCTTCTTCAATATAGTCCGGGAACGATATCCATTACTGCCTATTTGACTATTTCCAATGTGTCTGGGTGCTGACGTGATGAAACGTCAGTAACCTACAGTTCCACAGGAGAATTTGGGACATTCAAATTAATGTTCTAAACTGATCTGTGGCGATGTAGCACAGGTATGTTTCAATTATATCGTAGAAGTTTCTCTTGGCAGATTTGTTACAGTTACAACTTAAGGTAAACTTCTTTTACAGAGTCATTCCAGCATTTGCTAATTTCATCCTCCACAGGCAAGAACATAATGTATATATCTGTAAATCATACAATAGGCCTAGACCGAGGATGCCTATATATGCACCCGAACAGTAATTTAGTGTCCTTGATACCTGATACCCAGCCACATGAACTCGTATTTACTAGCTACATGGAAGTCCTAAAGGGTATGCATCTTCCATCGGACCGCATAATACAACCATGCATGCCCAAGGCAGATATTGTTGAAATTGTCCCCGTCACTGCTAATTTTATTGACTACAGATATCCACCAGACGACATGACTCCCGCTGATACGTTTGACAATGATGTGTTCCCAGCCAGTATAGCAGTGCTGTAGCCTACTCCAGACCAGTCTAGCACGAGCGCTGAAATTTGAACCTCAGAAGCAGGCTACCATTTGCATGTGTTAAAGGGTTTCACAAGGATGGCCATGACCAAAGTCCAAGGCTTATATTATCAGATTATATAGAGGATTAAACACTTAGATTAGTGGTCCAAACACAATCTTCGAACGATGTTCCGTTGCACAGTTATGTACCTTTGAAGTTTGTCCATAATATTGATTGCGCAATAATGTGTGACATCGCAGTTGTACAACTCAGACAATTTCTTATGTATTCCATTTCCATTGTTTTGAAATTGCCAATTGTAATACAGCACGGAGGTTCCTCTTCGTAATTACGAAAGTAACTATTGGCAACCACCATCTAACCAAAGGTAAAATCCCCTCCGCTCGCTATTAGGTTTGTCCCGTTGTTATGTCCGGTAAGACTAGTAGTACATTTCAATAGAGAACAAAAGATATCCACAGAGTTGTACAGAGTTGTACAACCAAGACATCAGTCAATATTGCATGCTGGGATTGTTTTTGTATTGCGCAATCACCATGGCACAAACTTCAGAAGCTCAGTTGTAATGCCGGAAGATCGTATGAACGTCAGGTTTGGAATTATGTGATCACTGGTTTTCAATCCTCTATAATATCAGCTTTGTTTATGACGATCCTTGTGAAGTCCTTTAAAATTGCACATTTTGAAAGGAGGGTTTTATATCTTCTACTTTTGAAACGGGAAATGTGTATAATCTGCGTAAGCTTATCCTGGTAGGCTGGTACCGATGGGAGAACATAGTTATCACTTATTTATTTCCACCGCCCTGGTAATGTCAGCTAGCGATAAATGACAGGCTATCCCGTATTCTGGGATGCCTCTATCGCCTAAATGGGAAATTAGTAATTCATTAGCATCAATTATGAAGGGTTTTTTTGGGGGCGGGGGAGACATGTCATGCAGTTGTCACATATATTTTTCACGATAACATTGTCGCAAAGGTCTACAGCCGTCTACTCATGGCAGATCACAAGCAGAGGCTTACTGGAGTCCTCAGCACCGACTATCTCGGCCTCGTGGCACTCGGGTCCGGGCCGCGGGGGCGACAATTGATTGGTCAAGGTCGGCCGAAGAGATAACTCGATTGGATGATAGCCTTGTCAGTGTTATGGCGGATTTTCCGTGAGCCATATAACACAGATCGGGTGCAATCTTCTTTGATAGGCCTATCGTCAGTTTTCGGTTCAGCTTTGGCTAAACAGTTCAGGAGCCCGGGTATTTGCGGATGCAATGATTCTCCTTCCGACTGCCGACGAGTGGAACGGAGCTCGACTAAAAAAAGCAATTACTTGAAGAATGTGAATGATATGAGGGGGTGAATATTGTGTGATCCGTTTCAAGTGCACGATTCATAGAAGCAATTTGGTATCAAAAGTCACGAACAGTGCGCAAGAAAATCGACACTTACTCATGCACTCACACGCTCACTCACAGGAGTACATACCAGAAATGCACCTATAGCCGCATTCACC
>JAUOBX010488188.1:0-10219 GCA_032360705.1 Eupentacta quinquesemita
ATTATACTGTCTATGTAGGTTGGCCATGTGGAGTACATCATCCCTATTGTTTTTGAGGTAGGTCCAAGCTAATCTGAAGTCAACAGAGGTCGGTCTGAAAACCTTGTAAACTTGATAGTGAATGAGATGTAGGTTGGCCATATGGAGTACATGATCCCTATTGTTTTTGAGGTGGGTCAAAGAACTGCGTGAACATGATAGTGAATGAGAAGGTGCGGAAACCCCATCCTCCTCTGGTCCAAGGGTAATCATTAGTTGTTACTGTGATGGATTTTTTCTGGTAACAAGATGAGGAGGAATCACTCACTATGCATCGTTGCATTCTTGTCATTATTTTCATGTTGACAGATTTGAAGGAATACATACGTATATTCATCATTTTCAAGCTGACATGAATTTATTTACACAAGTTCAAATCTTGCATTGATAACATAATGAAGAGTGAGAGGTAGAAATAATAATACAATACAAAATAAATTTCAATCAGCAAAATGTTGTGAATGTTTTGGTTATCACGGAATGTATTACCTAATTCATATGCTCCTTCCCTTCCCTTCTTTGCGGAGTTAGTATGAAGCAGATTCTCCTGACAGATTTATTTAGGAGCACATACATAATGAATAACCTGCTTTCTGGGTGAAAATCTGTTGACAATGTTTTCCAATCTAGACACCAACCAGAACAGGATATGATGATTAGGGCTGCTCTTCTTTTTTCATTGATCTCATGTGGTCGTATGTATCACAGTGGGCATGGAGGCCTTACATGTAGGTTATCCATTATGATGGTACATTAGTTGATGACTGCACGTTCTGTTGTGCGTAACAAGTTCTGTGGTGTAACGAGTTCGGAGGCCTGATTTTTATGAGTTTGTCCCTGGAGGGCATGGATTGAGCACATTTTTATGGTCATTGCGGTCGGTCATCAAAGGAAGTTGGTCACGAGCGAGCAGTTTACGACCTATTTACGATCAGGTGTCAAGGCTTGCGGTGAATACCCCTGCGGTTTTACAGCTTTTCCCCCTTCGACGTCCCTCTCTGGAGCGCCTAGGCATGTATGCCCGGGCCCTATGATCAATGATACGTATGGGAAGTTATCATTGCAATCAATCGGAACTCTGTGAAACAGTGTACAAAGTCGGGGTAGGAAATGAGTAGTGGCGGCGATTAGCCCCCTGAAAACGGACAATTGCCCTATCGAAAATATCATGAAGGGAAAAAAATCACCCATGCCTCCGAAAACAGCGGGGAATTGTGTGGATTTGAATGTTTGTGCCCAAAATTGGTTGAAAATATGAGGGAATATATATATGCTTTCTGATACCTTCTAAACAGATTGTGATCACCTCACGGGGCTTCAAAAAGGCTCTGTGCATTGAAAAAAGCCTACTAAGTGACTGAATTATAAAACACATCAAATAATAGTAATAGTGCAGGCCTTCGAGTTTGGAAATAGAAGGCGAATAATCCAAGCTCTGCCCTATATTTGCGAGTGGTTCCCTAATTTCTCGCTGATCATCATGCATCAAGCTCCTGGAGACAAGGTGTTCTGACAATCAAGGGGATGATTGGTAAAGACTCTTATAATTTTGAATGACCTAACAGTAATGAATAGTTTCTCTTACTCAGATTCAGCTTTGATTTAGGCTCTTGTCCACACTGCACACAATTTATCGGGACATGACATTTTCTCATATTGTGGATGGCAATTCTATCTGTCCTGGCCTGCTAGTGATGTGATTTGATACATCACGATCATTGGCCACACAGAAAATATTGTACGCGACACACATTGAAAGTCAAAACACTTTCAACACAGTTTAAATGTGGTGCGATTTATCGCGTGCAGTGTGGACGGGCTTCAGGAGTTGAAGAGCGAATGTCACAAAATAGTTGTATACTCAACGAAAATTTCACCCAACCACTTTGAGACATGTTGTGGATTACCTTGATCACCATCATCGAGATTTTGAACTTGATTCCCTGCTCAATAGACAGTTCAACATGGATTCAGAATATTCTTGTATCGAGCCTTCTGGCAAAAATAAATTCAGCTGACATTATTCATTCAATGGGAAATTTGTTCAAGATTGATATAATACATCGATATAATAAATAGTAAGCATATACCTAATTGACCAATAAATGCATTTGCAACAAATTCAAGCATTCTTTCACATTTCATATGGAAAGCCCTATTGAACATTTTATGATTTCACAGGCAAGACTGCTCATACTAGTTTAGTTGTGACAAAATGACAAAACTACTATGATAACTTTGTGCTTGTAGTAGCATGCATCCTGACTCTCAAGTAAGTGATATGTATTAAATGTTGCTTTGTTCGGATCTGTATATATATATAATTCCAAGCCAGTATGGTACAAGAAATACAAGACATTTTCGGGTCCTATCCGGACCTTCTTGAGCTTGCTACTGAAGAGAACACATATACATGCATTTACTGGGTAGCCTGTAGACAGGTTCCGCTCCTCTGTGCACACCCCCATTGTATTGTCTGTCAACCTGACAAAATTGAGAGTCAGGATGGCTACTACGAACACAAAGTTATCATTGATTAGGAAAGGAATCTAGCGTTTACCAATACAGAGATATAATGTATGTAATAATCTGCTTGTTGACCCATTGTGGCTATCTTGTAACGCAAACGTAAGAGGAAGCATCTCAGTTGCCTAAACTCTGATTGAAACTCTAGTTATACAACCAAGTACTCGAGAGAGTCAATTAATGGGTTTGCTTCGTTGAAGTGTTACGAAAGTGTCTGGAAGAAGTGACGGAAATTTAACTTGCCAGTATGCGTCACTGAATGGGGGCAGTTTTCTGTGTTTTTTACGAAATTATACTAAAGTGGAGTATACAGAAATTATTGTAAATAAGAGGCCGTTGACATTATTTTATCATTTATTTGGTCAAAGATATTGTAATAAGAATATTTTTGGACATTTTCGTTTCAGTTTGGTTCAACCCAGAAAACAACCTATACCCTGTACCTCAGGCTCCCACTTCCTCCTCTTGAGACGGAGATAACAGCTGCTCGGTTCCCACATGAGTAAAGAAATTGATGATTGTAATTGAATTAACTCCGGATGAGAAGATTTTCGGAGAAATGAGGGCAAAATGAACAAAATCCCCGTCAATGCGGTCTACTGAAAGTAAATTAAATCGTCGATGAAATCAAAGCTGTAACCTCATATAAATCTCCTGCTTCTGCTGAAGCCTCACGAATACCGCGGGAGTATTCAAATCAGCGACCTGCGTTCATGAGAGAAGTATCCCCGTCATCGAAAGCGTGGCTGCTTGTTCATTCTTAATAGCACCGTCCGTAAATCTACTACTACTACTACTACTACTACTACTACTACTACTACTACTACTACTACTACTACTACTACTATATTACTACCTAACAATTACTAATAATATTTACCGTATAACATACACATCCTAAGTAATGTCAGATTGTATTTAAGCTTTGCACTCATGTCTCGGTTTCGAGCGAAAGCCTGGCAGGCATTTTGGAATCAGGATAGCCATTTTCGATCGCTACAATATGGCTCGTTGACACCCTGTTCATATCAATTCAGATTGTCAATTGTTGCCCTGCAATTGCTCGTTGCATTTTCGCAATAATGTGATGTCTTGGGTGGAATTCACTGCACTGTTTAACTACGTAGGTTATATCCATCATCCATATACTCCCAGTATGATCTAGATCACGGATGTACTTGTAAGCTAGGCTGAGTATAGCCTTGCTCAGCCGGACTATACTAACAACTAAATGATAATACAACAACAAACATTGCGAAGTATCTAGGCCATCAGTCATGTGAATGGGAGACCTGGGCGCGTTCCAATTGATGACGTCACACCGACGTCGTATCAGAACAATAATATTTTTATTCTGTCTGGCTCTGTGATGGCTCGGAGTACTCTTCCGTTATAGCTGAGCAATGTACTATTCGTAGCTACAATCCCTGCCAAAACTGTTGGAACAGTACGGGCATATAGCGGCCATTAGCATTACCTTCCGTTCAGCTGGGCCAATCCCAGCCCTCCCAATTCCCTCGATTAAATGTTGTTGTAGCCGCCCACACTCAGGACAACAACATTGCATAGGGGGTCCGGGTGGTGTTCCAACTACTTTTGGCGAAGATTTCCATCCCCGCCAAAACTGTTGGTACACTGCAGTACAGGCAGAAAACGGCCATTATAGCATTAACTTCCTTTCAGCTGGACAAATCCCAGGCCTCCCCCTCCCCCGATTCAGTGTTGTTGTAGCCGCCCACACTCAGGACAACAACATTGAATAGGGGGTCCGGTGGTGGTGTTCCAACTACTTTTGGCGGGGATTGTAGGCATTGAAGGGTTTAACAAGGATGGTAATACCAAAAGGCTTATATTAAAGAGAATTAAAAACTAAGATTTGTGGTTTAACTCCCATCTTTGTACGATGTTCCGTTGCAGAGTTATTGAGATATGGACTTCGAAGTTTGTCCACGATATCGATTGCGCAATAATGTTTGGCATTGAAGTTGTACAACTTAGACAATTTCCTATGTTTTCTATTGTTATGATCCATGGTAATACCTCAACGTTCCACGGAGGTTTTCCTTCGTGATTCTCACGAAAGTAACTATTGACATCCACAATCTAACCAAACGTGAATTCCACTCGCTCACTGAAATTAGTAGCCGATTCCGAAAGAAATCAAAAGGTATTCGCAGAGTTGTACAACTAAGACATCAATCAATATTGCATGCTGGGATTGTTGCGCAATCACCATATCACAAACTTCAACAGCCTGTAACTCAGTAGCGGCAGATTGTATGAACGTCGTGTTTGGACTGATATGATCAGTTGTCAATCTTCTATAATATAAGCTTCGATTATGACCCTCCTCGTGAAGTCCTAGATGGGAAGAGCGTATTCTATAACCCCTACACCCGAAATTTGACGTTTCAAACTCGTCTCATCTTTGTGTTATTCGTGCCAAAAGGTCAGGTCTTATGACGGCACAAGAAGAACCAAGTGGATGGCAGATGTTTCATGGAGTGATTGTGAATTAATATATTAATCACAACTATATCTTCGTGGATTTTGTACTGAGCAGTGACTCGGGGATGCGTTATATAATTGAGTAATGGTCATGTATAGAGGAGGGGGTCATGGCAGACAGGGTGTTATCCCATCCGATAGACGTGGAGGGTTCGCATCTGAATACTACACCACCAGCCAACACGATGATATTGGTGAATATACGCTATCTGAGACCATGGGTCGTAGTCGAGAACGGAGGAGCCAATACCGAGACTGGCCTCGATGTTTAAGTCTCTATATTGTAGGTATCGCGGTTTCGATCTCGAAGTCGAGAACGGCAATCCGGAGAAAATCCGAGACCGAGACTGGACTCGACTACAACACTGTCTGAGACATGTATACACATGTACAAGCACGCAGATTCACTGAATGAATCATCCGCACAATATCATACTGACAGGGAGACGGTCGTCTACTTTTATTGAATCGACTAATCAGTTGCGAGAGCGATACATCAATTCATTCATCATTTCGACGATCGCTTCATGCACAGAATCATAACATCCATTAGGTACTCTTTGTGCGGCACATTGATGGGTCTGCGATAATGAATCGTATATTTGAGGAATCATCCACATTGGATGTATTAGGGCAATAAACTGCAGCTATTGTGTACATCAGAATGAATTATTGTTTGAACGCTCCTCTATTTCGAGCTTTCTCCCTGCAGTAGGTCTATAGCGCTCCGCAACCAGGCAATAGACACTATATTACCTCTTGGCATTGGATGTGTCATCGCAAGAAATGTTGACAGTGCTCTTGTGTCAACTAGTGGGGATACATTCGAGAAATTGTGGATCGCTTTGTCATCGTGTCCACTCGCTTTGGGCTCGATATCAGGGAATTGTTGCTCGAGTCAACCAACACCAAATTACCTAGCTCCATACCCAGTTGCTCCAGTGAATGAGCCGGCAAAATCCAAGAACATTGTCTACCTCGGTAGTGCGGTCGCTAGCAACTCATCATTGAACCGGGCTGTAGAGCGCCGAATTCAAGCCAGTGGCCGTCTTTCCAAACGACCATGATCGAAACATCACGAGGTCATTGTCAACCAAAATGAAGGTCTACAATGTGGCAGTACTCCCAACACTTTTCTACTGAACGTAAATCATCAAATTCATTGTTCGTAAACAAATCCAAATTAATGCCATTTGGACTACACAATGCACCACCCTCTTCTCCAAACAGTGAATCAAATTCGATTTTGGGGAGCTCATAGATTCATGACGGAGTCCATTATATATCTTTACCAGTCCACCACGACCTCCACCACTCAATTGCAATACAAATACAGTCGCTAAAGTCTCTGTATTGCTGCCGTGGTATTCATTATGCTCATTATTCCCATATATTTAGTCGCCTAGTTACGATGAATTCTCGCATCAGGATCTTGAATAGGATGTGTACGAATTTATTTATTTTGGCGAACAGAACGAAAGTTACAAATCACTCTCATTTCCGATCATCACACATATGGCCGAGTGGGTAACCCACTGTTGTCAGAGACTGGTACTCCTCAACCCGGGCGGGTTCCTGGTTCCTGTTTTACCTGGGCTAAGCGTATAGGTACGTTGATATTTGAGTTGAAAACAGTCCACAGTTAGTGCATACACTCCAAAAGAGCAATGGTCAATTTTGACCATAGAATGATCAAAATTTGACCATTCCATTGGTCAACTATGCACCGTGCCAAGTATGGTCAAAATGACCATGACAATATGGTCAATATCAATGCGAGTATGGTCAAAATGACCATTTCCATTATACTTCGATCGATCATGAGCGATGGTCGGAGGTGAAGTGATCATACTATCAATGACCATACTATGGTCAATTTTTTTTGACCATCAACAATGGTCAACATTTTTACCATAGTATTTTTAGAGCGTATACTCGCATGCTCGTTTGGAATCTTGGGAAAAAGACTAATCTTGATTAACTAAATGTTATCCACCATAATTAGGTTAAAATGGTTCGCAATATTGACTCTGCATAACTCGGAAATACGCAACTATGTAAACGTTTACGTTGCTCCGGTAGATGAAATTGTGCAACAAACATGCTCAAAACCAAAAATTATTTTCATTCTACCCACTTAAATGTACGTCATTACTAATAATAACTAGTATTTTCTACCGCTTTATCACTAACTCACTACGGTAACTGTTCTATGACTTTCCATGGATGTTTTACCTCTGGCCAAAGGACCAGGCACGCTCTCTGACAATCTCAGAAAGTACGTTATCATCCATCATGTCGTAGGTTTTTCTTCCAAACTGAAATGCTTTGCTCAAGGTCACTATGCAAAAGCTAATCAGCTATTGCGGAAACCGAATTTGAAACCTTCTCAGTTTGCAACCCTGGAGCTCAGCGGACAGAACAAGTGACTTTTGTATGTCCTGTCATAAAGTATACTCATATCATGGACATTTTCAACCTCATCTTTTTTTTCTTACTTCTGTAACCTCCCATCTCTTCATCATTTGAATCGTTATATATTCCTGTTTCATACGACCAACTAATTACCCTTTCTGGGGGTCAATGAAGTTTATTCTATCTTACGTCATTGGCATAACGCTGGCAGCGTTATTCGTTACATAGGCGATGATAATTTATTTCAAAATTAAGATATCTTATCTGATATGTTATCTGAGAACAAGTTGACAGCAAAACAGTGGTCACGGCCTGCGTTGTTAACGGTTTTCGCACGTCATACGCAGCCAGGAGACGGTTCTCAGTTTCGGAGCAGAATCCGTAATGTCCGTTGTCCACTCAAACTGCTAAAAATATTGCAAAATTGTCGAAGAGATAACAAGGTATATAGCTTTAGGCTTCGTTCTCAAATCAGTGTGAAGTGGACGTAGGTGTCGATCTTGTATCCGGGATAGGGAACGAACAAGTGGGATGCGTCACGGTTTATTATAGTATGTGGATATAAAAATAAATAATGGATAGAGGAGATTGACTTCAATAAGGGGAATGCAGGAAAAATAGGTCAGCGCATTTATTCAGGTTCCTGGCAACAGCAAAATGGTATACTTTGACAGTAATTGGCAATGAGCGTGGATATTGGCGCTTTTGACTTTGGGATGCTGTGTAAGTAACAAGCGTAAACACTGCAAATTATATTGTGCCAGAGTGACAGTGGTGCCCATCCACTCTTGTCAGCTGCTTGTGTGATTCTGCAATACGGTGAGAGCTATCGGCTGTGGCAGAGTTACGATCAATTCCTCAGCTGAGGTATGCTGAATTTGCGGTGAACTTGAACTCTATCCCAATGTTACGGTTTTATCTAGCAGTTTTCAGTCGATGTTCCAATAGTTTCTCGAGGGCTCGATCGTCCCTGTTATTCCTTCTGATCGGTGTCGTTTTTGTTCGGTTATGACACGGTTTCGTATTTCTGTTCTCGAGGTCCCCAATGTTGAATGATTCCCGCGTCTAATGTCTCCAGTAGTCTCAGGTCTCAAGGGTTCGATCCTCTCCGATGTCCTTACAAGGTGTACAAGATGTTTTCGGAGTGCGTTGTTGTTTCGTTACCAATATCGAATCATGTTTCCTTGTGATCTTCCCGGTCTTCATATCATTTCGATTATTGATAGTTTTTACACTTATGTGTCGCAAGATGGTATCTGGGAACATCGAACTCTGGGAACATATTGTTGTAATGTTGGGATGTTCCCAGTTCTCATATTATTTCAATGTATTTCAATCCCGTTCTGTCCATTGTCAGATTGTTCGTACTTCTCAGACAGTCAGGTTCGATCATTGCAGGGTGTGTTGATCTGACCTTAGGGATCATCTAAAAAGACCAGACCCTTACATGGGTACAATGATTGCCTGATTTTTCAGATGGATACCTGGATATTTATTACCTCGTAACTAGTGAGTGCCACTGCAATTTTCCCTCATCAACCCTAGCGCACACGCTCTATACAATGGACAGATGGGCATATCACTGAATATTGGGAGTGATGAATATATGTGTCCGCCGTTGACGTTGAAAGATCGCTAAACTATGCCATGTCGTTCGTGTGTTTCGCGTTGCTCTCCTCTGTCGCCTGGACTGTTGCTAGAGAGAATTGATGCCTCGTAAATTTTGCCAAGACGCATCCTTGGCGGATAAAGGTGCAAATCTACTAGCTCATGTTCGGATATGAGAATACTTGTGATTATTTCCTAATCTCTTCCCAAATCCTGACATGGCGCGCGTTTTAATGGGACTCGGTATCTATTTATCACCGAGACAGGCTGGTTTTGCAATATGTATCGCTTGTCATATATAAACGGATTTCTGGCGATTATGACTCGCATTTGAATATTAATCACGACTTTGACTATATCGAGGTCGTGAATGCGTTGGTGTCCATTTTCGAACATGTTCCATCCAGGGCTGTCAGAATAGATGGGAGAAGGATGGAACGTGACTTCGAGTTGCGTATTTTGAGATGAGTGCGAGACAACGAGGGTCGTCACAATTGGCGCATGGGAGATGTGTGGATGTGTGAAATGCTGCGCCACTTTTTAGCGCAACAGGTACATGAACTAATTATAATAGACAAACTGCGTCTTATAGTTACACAGGAAAATGTGTTTGCATGATTTGATATTACTAGGAACATCAATACACAGTAGCACCACTGTCATATACTCTCAAGTCTCTTTCTCCTCAAAGTTATTCAGGTGTCCATAGGTAGTCCATTTTCCGCGCACCTACCCTATACGAGTTCCTGTTAGACTGTGAAATTAATGATGAAGGAGCTGAGTCACCTAATACGGATACCAGCAGAGACACCTGCAAAACAGAGAATGAAAGAACCAATATGATCAGTGGAAAATTCTAAAAGATGGCCCAACGATATAACTGGCTTGTCTGGATTATGGATGTCCCTTATTAACCGCACTCGTGGACCCTATTATGCATGGACGAATTGGCATAAACAGGAAGCCATTGGGTCAGATTTGAACAGAATGCAGAAGCATGGCGGTGGCGCAGGACTAACCGAACGACAGAAGCGCAGCAGACGACGTTGAACGGTGTTCAGGTGTTAGTCAAGACGTTCTCGAGGCTATAGATTATAGGGAGTTATGTGCACGAAAAACCTAA